>VSMD01029417.1:0-39896 GCA_008750895.1 Mirza zaza
ATGTGCTGCAGAATTTGGTTTGATAGTATTTTGTTGAGGAATTTTCCATCTATGTTCATCTGAGCTATTGGTATGTACTTTTCTTTTTTTTTTTTTTTTTTGTTGTATCCCTTCCTGGCTTTGGTGTGAGGGTGATAGTGCCTTATTAAAATAAGTTAGGGAGAGTTCCCTCCTTTTCTCTTGTTTAGAACAGTTTCAGTAGAATTGGCACCTGTTCTTCTTTGTATGTCTGGATCAATTTGACTGTAAACCCATCTGGTCCTGAGCTTTCTTTTTTGGGGTTTTTTCAAATTACTAATTTAACCTCACTACTTTTCATTGGTCTATTTAAGAGTTCTATTTCTTGCTGGTTCAATCTCAGGAGGTTTTATATGTCCAGGAATTCATTCATTTCCTCTAGATTTTCCAGTTTTTGAGCATATAGTTTTTTCATAATAGTCTCTGATGATCTTTTCTTTTTCTGTGGTATCAATTATAATGTTTCATTTTTCATTTCTTATTGTATTTATGTGGATCTTCTCTCTTTTTTTGATCTTTTGTATTTTTTTTTTTGGTCACTATTTCATTTAATTCTGCTTTGATCTTTGTTATTTCTTTTCTTCTGTTAACTCTGGGTTTGTTTTTCCTTGTTTTTTTCCAGTTAATTGAAGTGTGGTGTCAGGTTGATAATTTGTGATCTTTCTGCTTTTTTGATGCAGGCATTTAATGCTATAAACTGCTCTTTTACTACTACTTTTTCGGTATCTCACAAATTTTGGTATGTTTTGTTTTTATTTGAATTTGAGTAAAAACATTTTAAACTTTCCACTTTTATTTCTTTTTTTGTCCCAGTAATCATTCAGGAGCATGTTATTTAGTTTCCATGTATTTGTATAGTTTCTGAAGTTCCTCTTCATATTAATTTTTAGCTTTATTCTACTATATTCTGAGAAGATACTTGAAATAATTTTGATTTTTAAAAATTTGTTAAGTCTAGTTTTGTGGCCTAACATGTGTTCTATCATGGAGAATGGTCCACGTGCTGGTCTAAAGAATGTATATTCTGCAATGTTCACATGGAATATTCTCTAAATGCCTGTTAAGTCTCTCTGGTCTAAAGTCCAATTTAAGTCCAGTGTTTGTTGATTTTCTGTCTTGATGATCTGTATATTTCTTGTATTGTTGTATATCTCATTTTCTAGATCTAGTAATATTTGTTTTGTGAATCTGGGTGCTCTACTATTGGGTGCATATGTATTTAGGATCGTTATATTCTCTTGCTGAATTGATGAATTTATCATTACATAATGACCTTCTTCACATTTTTTTTTGCTGTTTTTGATTTAAAGTCTGTTTTATCTGATATAGTTATAGCTACTCTTACTTACATTTGGTTCTATTTGTGTGGAATATCTTTTTTTTCCTTTTTACTTTCAGTCTATAAGTATCTTTATGAGTAAGGTTGTTTTTTTTGTAAGCAGCATATAGTTGGATCATTTTAAAAATCTATTCTGTTGGCCAGGTGCAGTGGCTCACGACTGTAATCCTAGCACTCTGGGAGGCTGAGGCGGGCGGATTGCTTGAGGTCAGGAGATCGAAACCAGCCTGACCAAGAGCGAGACCCCATCTCTACTATAAATAGAAAGAAATTAATTGGCCAACTAATATACATAGAAAAAATGAGCCGGGCATGGTGGCGCATGCCCGTCGTCCCAGCTGCTCAGGGGGCTGAGGCAGGAGGATTGCTTGAGCCCAGGAGTTTGAGGTTGCTGTGAGCTAGGCTGATGCCACGGCACTCACTCTAGCCTGGGCGACAAAGCGAGACTCTGTCTCAAAAAAAAAATCTATTCTGTTAATCTATATCTTTTAAGTCAAGCATTTAATGCATTTATGTTCAAGGTTAATATTGATATGTGAGATTTTGTTCTTGTCATATTGTTAATTGATTTCTAGTTGTTTTTACATTGTTTTTTTTTCTATTTTTCTTTTTGTCTCCGTGGTTTGATGAACTTCTTTCATGTTGTTATGGCTTCCTTTCTCTTCCTCCCTTGTGTGAATGTTTTATTAGACTTTTGGGATTTATATTTTTGTGACTTTTTGTGATGATGAATACTGACCTTTCATTTTCATGTTTAAGACTCCTTTGAGCATTTCCTGTAGAGCCAATCTAGTGGTGACAAGTTCTCTCAGCATTTGCTTTTTGGGGAATGACTTTACTTCTTCATTCATGAAGGTTATTTTTGCAGAATATAAATTTTTCAGCTGGCAGTATTTTCTCTCAGCACTTTGAAAATGCTATTCCATTCATCTGGACTATAAGGTTTTTGCTGAGAAGTCTGCTATTAGTCTGATAGAATTTCATTTATAGGTGGCTAGACACTTTTCTCTTGCTAATTTTACATTTCTTTCACTTCAACTGGAGTCATTCTGATTATAATATGCCATGTGAAGTCCATTTTGTAGTTCATTTGCCTGGGGATTATTGGCCCTCCTGTATCTGAATGTGTAACTCTCTTGCTAGTCCTGAGAAGTTTTCATCTTTTACTTCCCTAAAGAGTTTTTTTCTGAACTTTTTGATCTCTCTTCCCCCTTGAGAATACCAAGAATTCATAACTTTAGTCAATTATGTAGAGTTAGATGTCTAAAAGACTTTGCTTATTCTTTTAAATTCTTTTTTCCTTATATTTGTCTGATTGGATTATTTCAAAATACCTGTCTTCAAGTTCTGAAAGCATTTCTCCTGCTTGGTCTAGTCTATTCCTGAAGCTTTCAAATATGTTTTATATTTCCTTCAGTAAACTTTTCAGCTCCAGAATTTTTAAAAATGTTATCTATATCCTTGGTAAATTTCTCATTCATATCTTGAATTTATTTTATGATTTCTTTGTATTGGTTTTGAGATTTTGCTTCCATTTCATTGAGCTTCTTTAGAATCAATATTTAGAATTCTTTATCTGGCATTATGAGGAATTCTTTTTGTTTGCAATCCATTGCTGGACAATCGTGGTCCTTTGGTGTATCATATTTCCTTTTTCATGTTTACTGTGTCCTTCTGTTGATATGTGAACATCTGATGTATCAGTCACTTGTTTAGATTTTTTTGAAATTACTTTTGAAGGGGAGAATTTTTCCTAAAGATAATGTGTTGTTGGTTGAGTAGGACACTTTGGCTTTGAGTTTGCATGCTTGCAGTTGTGTGATCTTTGTATGATTTCTTAGGCGGTACTCAGGGTCAGCAGTATTTGTGATTTCCTTGGTGGATTAGGTAACAGTGATTAGTTGATTCTGTCGTGAAGTTTTGCTGGGGTTTTAACAATGGCTGATCCAGTCTTTGGGCCCCATTAGTAAAGCAGTGGGCTTTGTATGTCCGATTTTAGGCCCCACAGTGGTATATACTGGCAGTGATGCTAGTGCACACTTGGGAGCCAATTCTTGGGCGTTCAAGTGGCTTCCCTAGAAGCTAGTAGTTGGAGCAGAGGGCCAGGAGTATGGACAGGTTCTCAGGCCCCTGAACATCTGTTGTGATGTGGGAAGTGGCAGTAATGATGGCGGAGCCACTTACTAGGACCCAAGTTGTCAGTGTTGGTGTTACTGGTAGCTGCAATTCACTGGTCATACTAGTCCCCATTCCCAAAGCTGCCTGTAACAGGTTGGTAGCTATTGTCCTAAATGTGCTTAGGAGAGCTTTGTCTCCCCTCTCCCTTCTTGAATGGATGATGGCTGCAGCTACATCACCTTGAACTTGTACCAATGAGGTGCTGAGAAGTCAATTATTTAAGGTGTTTTTCTGTAGAGTATCATTAATAAATGGCACGCACATAGTAATAGATAAGAGAAATAGTGGCATGTATAAGGGTAGTGAGAGTGAATAAGGATTGAAGAGGAGCCCATCCATAATAGAAGGATTTTCTTCTTTTTTTCTTCCTTCCTTCCCTCTCTCCCTGCATCCCTCCCCCCCCCCCCCCCCCCCCCCCTCCCTCCCTCCCTCCCNNNNCCTTCCTTCCTTCCTTCCTTCCTCCCTCCCTCCCTCCCTCCCTCCCTTCCTCCCTTCCTCCCTTCCTCCCTTCCTCCCTTCCTTCCTTTAGTCAAATTTGTTGGTTGTTGCCTTGGAAAGCAGAAAAATGAGCTTGAGGAGAACAGAACACATCAATTTTCATGAGAGCATGCAGGAAGGATCTGGGAAAAATCTGGAAATTGGGGGAAGGCCAGATCAGATGGAGCACTTCTGTTGGATTACCTTGAGTAGCAAAGGCAAGATGAGGGTCTCAGGAGCCTGACATAGTCAGGCTAGAAGGGAGAACAGAGGTCTCTGTGGAAAAACTACTCATTTCACATTTTTGTCCATGGCAGGAACTGACTACCTTTATTTTTAAAAAATTTATTTATTTATTCATAATTCACAAGTAAAAGTGGTATATATTTATGGTGTACAGCATGTTTTAAAATCACAGCTCACCTTTGTTACCTTCAGATAACTAATATTTGAATTCTGGGAACTACTCTAAAGTTAGCTGTAAATGATTAATTACATAAAAAGCAACTTATTTCCTTGCCTTTTTAATTTCATATGGCAATGACCAGTTTGCATTTTTGGTGTGAAGTAGCGTCTAAAGGGCTATATGTAAATGATTTAGTCTAAAACAGACAATATACAATTTCCCATGCTATGCATAAAATAGACTAAGCTAGATATTTCCAACTAATATTCTCCAGCTGTGATCTAGGAAACTGCCAAAGATAAAGTGTTTATCATGACAGAAAGTACTTGGCATATGTAAGTATGCAAAAATAGTTTCTAAATGAATAACACATAAGAGGGGAGAAGAGTGAAGAGTAGGAGAAGACAACAGTCACATTAGGTGAGCCTTAGAAGTGTAATAAAGATGAGTCAGGAACAAAGAAGGAGCCAACAAAAACTTGTGATACTTTTTTTCACTAGAACAATTGCCATTATTTGTCATGTTACTACAGTGTACTAATTTATAACGTTACCAACATGCTGCCATGGCCTACTTCCTTACTTCTCAGGGCCAAGAGTAATCTAACATCCTAATGACTGGTAAGTTACCAGTAAAGCTATTTTTAACCTTAGGGAACTTGGAAGGGAGGTCAGCAAGACTTGGACCTAGCAGAGGTGACATAGTAGATGGCACATACTTTAAGCATGTCTTCATTAAAAATACAAGAAATATAAGTATTAATAGCATAACTGAGACTGTCATAGCAGATAGGAAACCAACAAAAAGAAAACACACAGAAAAAATAGTCAGAGGGAGAGAGTACTATATCATCTGGCAAAGTGAGAAAGAATTGAAAAGAACAGGGTAAGCACAGATTGGATACTAATATGCTGCAGTATCCAATTTATGCTGCAGTCATTTATTTATGCTGCAGTCATTAAATATATGGTTTAGATCATTTTACCAAATAGAAATGAAGACGCCTTTCTGGTGAAAAGTATCATTTTGATTAACATTACTCACTGCTCAACATAATTATTCCAAAGACAATAAGAGACAAGAAAATATGGAAAATTCATTTAGAAGATAGATGATTATTTCCAGAGAGAAAGAAGATGTCATTAGAAAATGTATCAAACACTTTTAAACAGGTAAAAAATCTTTAACATGACAATTTAATATTTAAGACTTGGTCTAAGGAAATAAATTGTCATGTACACAAAGGAGGATGTGTATAATTGTGCTCATTATAGCATTATGTACAATAATGATCGGAAACATTCCCAGTGTCCAATTATAGAGGATTAATTAGATAAATTATGGTAGATCCACTGAAAGCAATATTGTAGAAGTGTATTATTGATATAGTATGAGAGGCATGAGAGTCAAATCACTTTGCGTAAAAAATTAGATTGCAAAGTTCCATGTATAGTATGATCCCATTTTTTTTTTTTCTTTCAGCATATTATGGGTATACAAATGTTTAGGTTACGTATATTGCCCTTGCCCTACCCGAGTCAGAGCTTCAAGCGTGTCCATCCCCCAGATGATACGCACCACACTCATTAGGTGTGTATATACCCATCCCTTCTTCCCCCTTCCATCTGCCCAACACCTGATGAACATTATTACTATATGTGCACTTAGGTGTTGATCCATTAATACCAATTTGATGGTGAGTACATGTGGTGCTTGTTTTTCTATTCTTGTGATACTTCACTTAGTAGAATGGGTTCCAGCTCTATCCAGGATAATATAAGAGGTGTTAGATCACATTGTTTTTTTTGTGGCTGAGTAGAACTCTATGGTATACATATACCACATTTTTTTTTTTTTTTGAGACAGAGTCTCGCTTTGTTGCCCAGGCTAGAATGAGTGCCGTGGCATCAGCCTAGCTCACAGCAACCTCAAACTCCTGGGCTCAAGCAATCCTGCTGCTTCAGCCTCCCAAGTAGTTGGGACTACAGGCATGCTCCACCATGCCTGGCTAATTTTTTGTATATATATTAGTTGGCCAATTAATTTCCTTCTATTTATAGTAGAGACAGGGTCTTGCTCTTGCTCAGGCTGGTTTTAAACTCCTGACCTTGAGCAATCCATCCGCCTCAGCCTTCCAGAGAGCTAGGATTACAGGTGTGAGCCACCACGCCCGGCTCATATACCACATTTTATTAATCCACTCATGCATTGATGGGCACTTGGGTTGTTTCCACATCTTTGCAATTGTGAATTGTGCTGCTATAAAGATTCGAGTGCAGATGTTTTTTTTTTTATAGAATGTCTTTTGTTCTTTTGGGTAGATGCCCCGTAATGAGTCCCTCTTTCATTTCTGATATTAGTAATTTGTGTCTTTTCTCATTTTTCTTAGTTAACCTAGTTAGAAGTTTAGCACTTTCATTTACTTTTTAAGAACTAGCTTTTGGTTTTATTGATTTTCTTTATTGTTTTCCTGTTTTTTAAATTCATTGACTTCTGCTGTAATTTTTGTTTCTTTTCTTTTTGTTGCTTTGATTTAATTTGCTCTTTTTTTTTTTTTTTTTTTTTTTTTTTGAGACAGAGTCTCACTTTGTCGCCCAGGCTAGAGTGAGTGCCATGGCATCAGCCTAGCTCACAGCGACCTCAAACTCCTGGGCTCAAGCAATCCTGCTGCCTCAGCCTCCCAAGTAGCTGGGACTACAGGCATGCGCCACCATGCCCGGCTCATTTTTTCTATATATATTAGTTGGCCAATTAATTACTTTCTATTTATAGTAGAGACGGGGTCTCGTTCTTACTCAGGCTGGTTTTGAACTCCTGACCTGGAGCAATCCGCCCGCCTTGGCCTCCCAGAGTGCTAGAATTACAGGCGTGATTCACCGCGTCCGGCCAAATTTGCTCTTCTTTATCTAGTTTCCTAAGGTGAAAATTTAGATTATTCATTTTAGATTACTGTTCTTTTCTAATGTTTACTTTTATTGCTATAAATTTCCCTAAAAATACTAGTCTCATTGAATCTCACAAATTTGATTGTTTTTATTTATTTTTTAATATATTTTTTGAGACAGAGTCTCACTCTGTCACCTCAGCTAGAGTGAAGTGGCATCATCATAGTTTACTACAACCTCAAATTCTTGGGCTCAAACAATCCTCCTGCCTCAGCCTAACAAGTACCTGGGACTACAGGTATGTGCCGCCATGCTCAGCTAATTTTTCTATTTTTAGTAGAGATGAGGTCTCACTCTTGTTCAGGGTGGTCTCAAACTCTTGACCTCAAGTGACCCTACTGCTTCAGCCTCCCCCAGCGGTAGAATTACAGGTATAAGCCACCATGTGCAGCCTGTATTTTCATTTTAATTTAGTTAAAAATATTCTTAAATTTCTGTTGAGATTAATTCATTTACCCATGAGTTATTCAGAGGTGTGTTGTGTAATCGTCAAGTGTTTTGGAGATTTCCAGCTACATTCCTGTTATTAATTTCTAGTTTAATTCATTTGTGGTCTGAGAGCATACTTTGATTTGTCTTTTAAAAATTTGGTAAGGTTTGTTTTTAGTTCCTAGGATGTGGTCTATCTTCACAAATTTTAATTGATCTTGAGCAGAGTGCATATTTTGCTGTTGTATGAAATATTCCATAAATGGCAATTAGATTCAGCTGACTGATGGATGGTCACGTACAGTTCAACTGTGTCATTGCTGATTTTATGACTGCTGTATCTGTCAATTACTTATAGAGAGGTGTTGAAGTATCCAACTATAATAGTGGATTCATCCATGTCTCACTGCAGTTCTATTTTTGCTTCATGTATTTTGATGCTATGTTGTTAGCCACATACACATTGAAGATTGCTATGTATTTGTGTAGAATTGACACCTTTACCATTGTGCAATGCCTCTTTTTATTCCTGATAATTTCCTTTGCTCTGAAGTCTCTTTTCAGAAATTAATATCCTATCTGGCTTTCTTCAGATTAGTGCTATCATGGTATATCTTTTTCCATCCTTTTAATTTTAATCTATCTCTGTCTTTATATTTAAATGTTTTTATTGTAGACAACATGTAGTTGGTTGTGTTTTTTTGATCCACTCTCACAGCCTTGTTTCTTATTTCATGTATTTAGACTATTCACATTCAGGTGATTATTGATATAGTTGGATTAATAACTGTAATATTTATAGCTATTATCTATTCATTGCCCTTGTTCTGTTTTCTTTTTTGTCTTCCATTCTTTTTCTGTCATTTTTAGTTTTGAATTCCTGTTATTTTAAGAAGAGGTTAAATAACCATTTGGCAGAGAGCTGTAGAGGGGACTCAAACAAAGTATGGGAGTATGAATTACATGACCTTTAAGGCCCCTATTGATTCTCAGATTAACTAATTCTTAATTAGTGGAATTATTCAAAAGTTATTTAAAGACATAGTCAAGGTGATTATTAATATAATAAGTCTCTAATTCTAAAGTGCTATAATTATATTTGCAATATTGAGTAGTAGCTTAACAAACAAGATCGTAAGGTTGTACTTTTTCTGTATTCCAGAGTTGAGGCTTCCAAAATGTTGGTTATAGAAACCTCCATCCTTTGGCAACATACTTTGTTCAGGGCTGGTTTGGGCTTGAGAGGAGAGGGAATGGAGTTCAGGCCCTAGGGAAACTAACTCATATTGCTCAAACCCACCAGAGAAAAATCTATATCAGAGAGCCAATTGAGTAATTTATAGTAAAAAATGGAATAGCCAACCAGATAGATGTTCCTATTGGCTAGTTAGAAAACCAAGTAAGCTCTGACTCAGGTGGGGCAAAGGCAATATATGTAACCTAAACATTTGTACCCCTGTGATATGCTGAAATAATAAAAAAATCAAATGGGTATCCTAAGGTTTATTGGTAAATAATACAGTTGATTAGGGGAAGACTGTACAAACTAACCAGAATCTCATATCATCCATCTACTCCCTTAAGTGTCCCTGCATACATACTGTCCTAATATCACCTCAAGCTCCTTCTTTCAAACATTCCAAGGTGCTTTCTGAGGTTTTCTTTTCTTTTCTTTTCTTTTTTTTGAGACAGAGTCTCGCTTTGTTGCCCAGGCTAGAGTGAGTGCCGTGGCATCAGCCTAGCTCACAGCAACCTCAAACTCCTGGGCTCAAGCAATCCTGCTGCCTCAGCCTCCCAAGTAGCTGGGACTACAGGCATGCGCCACCATGCCTGGCTAATTTTTTCTATATATATTAGTTGGCCAATTAATTTCCTTCTATTTATAGTAGAGATGGGGTCTCGCTCTTGCTCAGGCTGGTTTCAAACACCTGACCTTGAGCAATCCACCTGCCTCAGCCTCCCAGAGTGCTAGGATTACAGGCATGAGCTACTGCGCCCGGCCGCTTTCTGAGGTTTTCTAATGATATGAACACTCACATTATGTGTCCCTAATTATTTTAGCCTTGAGAGAGGCCCAATTTTCATGTTAATACACAAGCTTCTAACTCTCTTAAATTAAGGAGTTTTAGGCTTCTTCCAATATTCTGACAATGTTAGAATATATATTATCAACAAGACCCTTCCAAAACAGGGGAAGAAAAGTTTCACTCAACATGCCAGTTATGCCAATTACTAAATGTGGCATAGTGGGAAAAAACAGAGTAAAAAATCAAGCCCTACAGGACTATAGACTCTGCTTTGGAATGCTCTTATAATTACATTTAAATACATTAGACTTGATGATTAGATTTAAATACAAATATGATATACATCAAGAGTTGTCGTGGTGCTAGTTTAGCAATGAAAATCCCTTCTGTGCATAGAAGAAAGATCCAAATCTTATGTTGAGCTACTGTAACTTTTATCCAGTAAAAATGAAAACTGTGTGGAAAAGTAAAAGGGAATAAACTTTCTTGGTTTCTTTGTCAGTTGTTTGAAGATTTTTTTTCCCAAAGGGAGACTAGAATTAGATAGTAATTTGAATTACTCTTTACCAAAGTTGCAGAAAAAAAAATCCATTTTTTAAATGGATGTAAGATATCATTTTTTAACCTTTAATTTTCTTATTTGTTTCTTCAAGGACCAATAATCTTTCAAGTTAGGAAGATGAAAAATAACCCCAAACCAAAAGTAGTTGTGAGTATTCAGGAACAAATATGCTAATTTTTATTTACCTAGAGTGGAATGAAACTGGGAAATAGCAAACCTTTACTTTGTGTTTCCCTTTGAATAGCCAGTAATATAACTTTCTGCACCAAAAGGACAGTTTTCCATAAGGATAATTAAGTTGTATTAAATTTCTAAGATAGCACTAGCGACATGCAAAATATTTCCTAGATCAAGTGACTAGCTATCAAAAGAAACTGTAAAGGTCAGCTCCTTGGGGATACAAATTTAAATGTCACTTGAGTAAGTGTTCCATATATATCTGTTTTATAAAATTTAAGTTATGTTTTTGTAATGTAGAATAGAAATATATTCTTGTGATTTAGTAAAGTTATCATGGAGGGGATTATATTAACGGATTATGTATAGTATAGAAAAAAGAGAAGCACTGAATAGATAAATAAGGAGTTAGAAATTATCTTGTAATTTATCTGGAGTAACAGAGCTCTGGGGTGGATCAAAGAAAATGTTTTGGATTTGGCCTCTGGGAAACATTTTGCTATTTTAGTACCAGGCAAAGCCAATCTAACTCAGGTTGTACACATAAAGCAGAATGTAATCAGCGAGTTACTTTTCCTACCTCCAGTGTAGTGGTGCTTACTAAAAAGAGCCCAGAAATTTATATTGCTGAGATCTAATATCACCTTTCAAACTTCTGAATTTTCCACATCGTAGTCCCTCAGAGCTAGTAAGAGGCAAATATTGTGAGATATATTTAATTATCTTAGAAGGCCAATTAAAAAGTCAATTAAAAATGAAAAATCATGTCACTAGAATGAAAAGCCAAGGGATTTTGACAATCAAGAAAACCAAAGTTTACAATTTAAGATGAACACACAAAACCATTTATGTTTATGGAGACTAAACTACAGAGTATTATTTTAAGATATGAATTGATTTTTTGAGATAAAGAAATCATATTGGCTGAACAAAATAAAAAGTTAAGTGTATAATGAAAGAGAGTTTGGACAGCTGATGAGATTTGAAAGGACTGTTGGCGACCAAAGGAATGTGTGTGAAGACTGTGGCATATTAATGCCATGGGATATTATATCGCCAGTAGGAATTACAAACACCAAGCTCCTTCTAACATCAATGTTTTAGGATGATATATAATATTCTTAAGGTGTTCTTTTGACTAAAATCATAGATTTTAGATCATGTTTCATGTGTTCATGTAATTTAAAAATTTAAGCATATAGTTTGATTAAACCTGGTTTTAAAATGAATGAATAAATCATTAAAAGGTAAGCTCTTACTTTCCCTCTCCCATACACACACACCAGAATCTCATTTATGGCTTTTACTGTGATAAGAACGCTTAACCTGGGATCTATCCTCTTAACAAATTTTTAAGTGCACAACACTGTATTGTTAACTGTAGGTACAATGTTGTACGGTGGATCTCTAGAATTTATTCATTTTGCATAACTGAAACTACTGAAACTTTATACCTGAAAATGGTCCAGCAGGATACCGTAGCAAATTAAGAACATGAGTTGTGAAATCAGACTGCCTGGGTTTGAACCTTGGTTCTTTTTTTTTTTAAATTTCAGCATATTATGGGGGTACAGATGTTAAGGTTATATATATTACCCATGCCCCCCTCCCCCCTCGAGTCAGAGATTCAAGCGTGACCATCCCCCAGACGTTGCACATCTCACTCATTGTGTTTGTATATACCCATCCCCTCCTCCCCCCTCCCACCTGCCCAACACCCGATAAAAGTTTTTCCTATATGTCCACTTAGGTGTTGATCCATTAATACCAATTTGCTGGTGAGTACATGTGGTGCTTGTTTTTCCATTCTTGAGATACTTCACTTAGTAGAATGGGTTCCAGCTCTATCCAAGATAATACAAAAGGTGCTATATCACCGTTGTTTCTTAAAGCTGAATAGTACTCCATGGTATACATATACCACATTTTATTAATCCACTCATGAATTGATGGGCACTTGGGTTGTTTCCACAACTTTGCAATTATGAATTGTACTGCTATAAACATTTGAGTTCAGGTGTCTTTTTCATAAAGTGACATTTGATCTTTTGGGTAGATGCCCAGTAGTGGAATTGCTGGATCAAATGGTAGATCTACTTGTATCGCTTTAAGGTATCTCCATATTGCTTTCCATAGAGGTTGAACTAGTTTGCAGTCCCACCAGCAATGTAGGAGTGTTCCTATCTCTCCGCATCCACTCCAACATTTATTGTTTGGGGACTTTTTGATAAAGGCCATTCTCACTGGAGTTAAGTGATATCTCATTGTGGTTTTGATTTGCATTTCCCTGATGATTAGAGATGTTGAGCATTTTTTCATGTTTCTTGGCCATTATTCTGTATTCTTTTGAAAAGTTTCTGTTCATGTCCTTTGCCCATTTTTTTGATAGAGTTGTTTGATTTTATCTTGCTGATTTTCCTGAGTTCTAAATAGATTCTAGTTATCAGCCCTTTATTAGATGTGTAGCTTGCGAAAATTTTCTCCCATTCTGTAGGTTGTCTGTTTGCTCTCGTGACAGTTTCTTTGGCTGTGCAGAAGCTATTTAATTTGATCAGGTCCCATTTGTTTATTTTTATTGCTGTTGTGATTGCCTTTGGGGTCTTCTTCATAAATTCTTTGCCTAGGCCAACGTCTGGAAGAGTATTTCCAACATTTTCCTCTAGAATTCTAATAGTTTCACACCTAATGTTCAAGTCTGTTACCCAGCGTGAGTTGATTTTTGTGAGAGGTGAAAGGTGTGGGTCTTGTTTCAGTCTTCTACATGTGGCTATCCCGTTTTTCCAGCACCATTTATTGAATAAGGATTCTTTTCCCCAGTGTATGTTTTTGACATTGGACAAGTTACTTAACCTCTTTTTTTTTAAACCTCAGTATTTGATCCAGCAAAACAGGGATAGTAATGGTATCTATCTCACAGGGTATTTGTAAACATTAAATGTGTTGATGTGGGTAGAGCACTTAAAGCAGAGAGTATAGTATGTAGTTAAAGCTCATTAAATGTTATATAATGCCATTTAAAGACATAATTTCCAACCTGAAGAAACTGATAATCCCACAGAGTGATATCTCCATTTTGGGAGATAATACTAATATATATGGAGAAATGGGAAAAAAATAAGTACTAAGTAAGCAGTGTGGTATAGGCTATATATACATAAGATATGAGAGAAGAAAAAATTCCTGGTGGGATTACAGGTGATTGAAAATTTTATGGTCTGTTTCTGCATGGGAGGAAGTGGGACTGTGAATGGAAATGAGAACATAGGCAAAAGCCTGGAAGTAGAAACAAATGAGCCACCAGATTCTTTTATGTGGAGTAGAATTTAACTATGGCCATATTTTGTTCTAATTTTTTCAAAATTGAGAATTTATGTAGTAAATATATTTTTAAGGTAATACCTGATCTCACTTGAGTTTCACAAATGCCCTGTAAGAAAGGCAGGACAAATACTATCATTCTTACAGATTAGGAAGTTGAGGATCAGAGTTTATGTCACTTGCTTAAATTTATGTAACTAGTAAGTAATAGAGTCCAGGTTAGCATCCAGGTCTCTGGCTTCCAAGGTAGTGCTCGTGTACTATACTATTCTGCTTGCTAAATAGCAGAAGGCTTAGTAAATGACAAATGAGGACTGACTCTTATGATAAATATTATATTTGGTCTTTGTCCCAAACAAGGGAAAAGTGTATAAGGTAAAAGTATAGGTACTTTCAAGTCACAGGTATGTTAAACAAAAATAACTAGACACCTTTGCCTATGCCTTTGTGGTATTCTCTCTTTATGTTTTATAATTTTTTCCAAGGGACTGCAACACCAGAAGTGGAATAGAAATAATGTACACATGACAGATTCGGATAGAACTTTTCCTTTTTCATAGCTTTCCTTTTATTCACTATTATCATTTATTTCCTCTGAAGTAATACCTTCTGAAACACAAAGTTAAGGAATAGACCACACTTCAGCAAATGCTTGCCCATGAATATTATATTTCAGCCACGGGCAAGTTGTCGTTGCCGTTTTAAGAACAAAGCTTCCACTGTAATATAAAAACCACTGTAAACATATCCTTGATATTCCTGTCAACATGCCAATAAAAAAGCAATTAAACAATAATAAAGCTTATAATTAACTTTTACCCATAATACATATCATAGAGCAAAATTCATACATGTAGTTATACACATAAACATAAATATATGCACTTCTTAAAAGAATTGTAACATGGGCATTCAAAATTTTCTTCAGAAATTCATTGTAGTTAATTTTGATCCCAATAATAAAAACATAGAAAAGTAGAGTAGACCCCTTTTCTTCTTTTTTAAATTTTTAATTACTTCTGTTTGTCTAATGGAGTACTAGTTGTCATGCTTCTTAAGGAAGCATTATATATTATGGAGGAAGAGAACTCCCTATAGGAACCTCAATGAGCAATAAAAACTTCATTATTCTCTTTTGTGGGCCTAGGGCAGGGGCAGAAAAAATTGGAGACAAACTGGCTTTTGACTAGATTTATTTTCATAAGTTTCCAGGTTATACATTGCATAGAGCCTTTAGGGCCATTTGGCTGAATACTAGTTTGTCCCAGCACATGCATATTCTCTGCTGGAAGAAATGGCCCCCACCTTGCCTAGCCAATCAGTACTAGAGGCTGACAGTATATTTTATGTAGCTCCTGTGTCATCTCCAGTTCTCATCTAATGGCATACATGCACAGGAATATGTTAGGATGATTGAGAACTATTTGCTAATTTTATATCTTAAAGTCTAGTTCTTATGCTTTGTAAAGATTTTAGTTGAGGATGAAAAATCTTGACCTCAGACTGATGATTTACAGTGCAAATATACAAATATTCTCTACCTTCCCATAAATGGTCAAAAATTATTTATAATTTAGTTCATAGTTGAGGAATTTTAGCACTTAAAATATTTTAAATATCTAATAATGTGAATACATAAATGAGATAGATTTATAGGTACACATAGTTAAGTGTTTGTAAATTATTAATAGAAAATTTTATTTTTATCATAAATGATTTAAGAAAATACTTGTTGGGGAAACTATTTTAATTGGTTGGCACTGGAGATGGGCTTAAACTATTCTTTACATGTTTCTTCTCCTTTTTCTGGCAAGGAGGCCTTCTTCTTGGGTACATAAGTCATGCTGGACAAAGAATGCTTTCTAAATGTAGATAGCCTTCTCCTAAAGTTGCCCCCTGAAAAGAAATATAGGAGAGGGTCAAAGCAACAGTTTGATGCAGCCAGAGACAAGGTTATGACTACTGACTTCTGCATTCTAAGGACAGAATCACAGGGTTTAGTATCATTGTGTAAAAAATGAAGGTGGATGGTTCGTTGAATATGATATGGCATGAAGCTGATTAAAAAGGCAGCTGTCACAACTATGATCATTCCTATAGCCTTTTTACGACTTGATAGATTTTTCTTCATTGAATTTTTTAGTAAGGTAAGAATGATCATTGTGTAACAAACAATTATAATAACAAAAGGGATGATGAAGCCAACAAATAATGACACATAATGCAAGACCAAAACATAATTTTTAGCTTGATTATCCTGTGGAGGCTCAAAGCACTTGGTATTATTTTTCTCATCTTTGTAAGGTTTGGTCATTAAAAATGGAGAACTGATCAAACTTACAAAAATCCAGATGCCAACACACACAAACCTGGCTTTTTTCTGTGTAACCAAATTAATGTTCTGGACTGGGAAAACTATTGCAACACACCGGAAAAAGCTCATGGCTGTCATAAAGAAGATGCTACAATAAAGGTTGACATACAAGGCATAGGTGCTGAGGCGGCACAAAAAATCACCAAATAGCCAAATGCCTTTGTGAACATAATAGACCACGCGGAGAGGCAGTGTGCACACACACAGTAGATCTGCTATTGCTAAATTAATCATGTATACTTGGAAGGCTGATTTCTCATGATATGTTTTTATGAGGACATAGAGTACAAAACCATTGCCAAAGAAGCCTACAACAGAGATCATAGAGTACAAAGTAGAATACACTTGATTGCGGAAGTCATCAATAGTGTCATGGCATGTGTTATTACTGGCAGAAGATACCGTTAGATTTCCAGCTCCATCCATGTTTCTCTAGAAAGGTCTGCTTGGTGCCTAAAATATATTAAAAAATCATTAATTTTTGCTAGACCATAAATTACAGAAAGTACTAATGTTTCATTTCATAGTGTCACTATATATACTTTTCGACCATAGCACGAAGCAAGGGTGGTGAGACAATGAGAGGGATTCAGTTGTACCCTGCCTTTAGGAGAAGGTCTTAAGTCCTACAGACACCCAGAAAACTATTCTTTTATCCTTTCCCACCTATGTTTTTCTGATGGACTTCCTCTTAATCTTCAAGACCTAGGTAAAACAGCTCTCCTATATTTTAAGTCATATTACTCTAGTACTATTCTGTATATTTTCCTTTCAAATGAGTTTTTCTATTAGAGAAAAGCTTTAAAGATAGTAGTTTGATGTATATGAATATCTATCTATCTAATCTATTGGAAGAGCTTTGAATTTTCTTAGAAAGTAAAATCTGGATGAAAATGCTTGGTTTTCTCAAGAAGAAGTCTTCCTAGGTAACATCTGCTGAGTGCTGCTCATATCTAGGGAAAATAATCTAATTTGTTATTAATGAAACTCCCTCCTCTAGGGTAGATTCTTAATCTAGTACATGGTTGATTCTATTTAGAACCACAGAACCCCATGGCTGGAGAAACCTCAGAAGCCATTTACTTATTTTAATGATGTAAAAAATGTTCCAGAGGCCACCGGGCGCAGTGTATCACACCTGTAATCCTAGCTCTCTGGGAGGCTGAGGAGGGCGGATTGCTCAAGGCCAGGAGTTTGAAACCAGCCTGAGCAAGAGTGAGACCCCCGTCTGTACTCTAAATAGAAAGAAATTAATTGGCCTACTAAAAATATATAGAAAAAATTAGCCGGGCATGGTGGCAGATGCCTGTAGTCCCAGCTACTCGAGAGGCTGAGGCAGTAGGATTGCTTGAGCCCAGGAGTTTGAGGTTGTTGTGAGCTAGGCTGACGCCACGGCCTGGTCACTGTAGCCTGGGCAACGAAGTGAGACTCTGTCTCAAAAAAAAAAAAAAAAAAAAAGAAAAAAAAAAGAAAATGTTCCAGAGAGGCGAAATACATTTCTAAAGTCTGTACCATAATTTAAGGCTCTGAAGAAAGATGTGGTGTAACTAGTTGGAATATACCTGTTGGGTGAGGAAATTATACTCATTCGTCCTCATTCTCTTCCTAGACTTTTATTCAAAGCCTTACTGTTTAGCAATCTACAGTCATTTCTCTTATAGCAAGAGGTTGGAACTTGGTCTAGCCTAGTTCAGCTCTATCAATCAGAACAGTCAGTCAGAATTCTTTACAGAGAGCTTGGGATGGGACACTAGCATGGAAGTAGTGATTTCTTTAGTGTTCCTTCAGATTTTCCTCTTTTATCCTTTACAAAGGTGGAAGCAACTCTTCAATATATATTAATAATATAGCAGATAATCTTTGATTGAAGTCTCATTTGTTGGCCTCTTACACAACTCCTGCTCCTTGGTAAGAGAGGGGCTGGGGTTTTTAAGGTGAGAAGGCTATTTAAGTGTGCACGAACTGCCAGCCATAGGGGGGGACTGATCTGTACCAGGGATACAAAACCAGGTAGCTATGGTAGTGGTTACAGGTGGGATATAACTTCCATGTTTACTACTGCTAACAATTATATTTGCTGTTTGGAATGTGCCATCCATCCATCTAGCCATCCCAACTAGTTGTTCCATTTTTTTTCTTTTATCAAAAAAGTCATTATTTTTTTTCCACCCAGAATTGTTGGTACAAGATAAAAAATTGAACAGGAATCACTCTGAGATCATAGAGAAAAATGAGACCACTATTCTCAACCTCTGCATTATTTCTCAGTTTACTTTCCAGTTACCTACCTCTTTCACCATTGGTTCTCTGAACTCGGGTGCAGTTGTGGAATAAAGAGAAATTGCCTAAAGTTAATCCAGTCTTTTTCATTAGGCTTTTATTAGGCGCTTTCCCCAAACTGGGTAGTATTATGCTGTAAGGCACTAGATGGTGCTGTTGAGATTTTTGATACAGCCTTCCTCCCCGCCCTGCACTGCAGCTCTATGGAGGTACAATTGACAAAAATTACATATACTAAATGTATACAATGTGATGATTTGTTATATATATACATTGTGACATGATTACCTAAATCAAGTTAATTGACACACCTATCACCTCACATACCATTTGTGTGTGTGTGTGTGTGTGGTGAGAATGTATTAATACATTAACTGCCACGTGAGCTGTATTTAATGCTAGTTTTGAGCTCAGGGCCTCATGAAACATGTAGCTCACAGATCTCTTTACCTTGGGTGCTGCATGAACTATTTTTCAAGTTGCATGTAACTCACGCACAGAAAACAATAAAAAGTAACAAATTTTACATTAAATTAGAAAGGATTGTTTTGTTTTCAAAGTTTTTATTCTATTTTTGTAATAAAACACTGTGGCCCCAAGGAAAATTTTTTTTCTAGCATGGAAGTCAATGTGTTGAAAAACCTTGCTTTATTACAGGTTAGGGAGTAGAGACCAAAAGTTGATGCCAATCAACTGAAACTTTTTACCCTTTGACCAACATGTCCCCAGCCTCTGGAAACCATAATTTTACCCTCTGCTGACAGAGCCTTTGAGAAAACCACACTTGAAAGGTATTGGAGATAATTACCAGTAGCATTCCTACCACCATCAGTCCTCAATCTATCTTGCTACAAACCCTTTCCAGAATAATTTTTGACACACTGTAGCTTCCAATTATGACATGTCTGTGCTTTAAAACCTTCAATGAAGGGAAGGGCATAACTCTATCCCTTCTTAGGGAGAGGCAGAGATATACAATGTAACCAAAATGTCAAAAAAAAAATCAAAACTAAACTTTTTATCGGGTGGTGGGCAGGCGGTAGAGGGGAGGAGGAAAGGGGTGTATGCTTCCATAACGTGTGTGATGCACACCACCGGGGGATTGGACACATGGGGGGAGGGAGGAGGGCAGGGGCAATATTTGTAACCCTAACAATATTTGTACCTCCATAATATGATGAAATAAAAAATAATAATAAAATAAAACAATGGTTAACATTTAAAAAAATAAAAAAAAATAAAACCTTCAATGACCCCTGAGTGCCTTCAGAATAAAATCCAGATTTCTTGGCATTATATTTAAGGCTCCTTACAGTCTGACTGCAATTTATCTTTCCCAGTTTCTCTATCACTTCTCCCCTTTGCACACTAGTATAGGTCAAGGAAACAACTATTTTAGTATACCAGGGATATGTGCCACAAGTTTTCCCACCTGTCTGTCTTTTTTCATGGCATTTCTTCTTGAATTTCTATTTCCTCCTTTCTGAAATGCCCTTTCCTCCATCTACGCATATGCGAAAACTATTCATCCAACTCAAATTATACTTCTTGACTAAGTTTTCCCTTAGCTTTTGTCCAAAGTAATTTGTATCTTTAATGAACTTCTATAGAACTTTAAATCTATATAGCAAATCAGTGATTTGTATAAATGTGTTATCTTCCCTTCCAGACTATCTGGTTGATATATAAGAAACCATCCCACACAGGGCGTAGCACATATGTACCTTGACTGTAAGTGCTCAATAAGTGTTAATTGAGTGAATTAGTAAGTGAATGGTAGAACAAGTTTATAATTTGAAGATATTATTTATCATTTAAAACCATTTAGAATTATCTTCTCATTTCAATATAATTAAAAACCTTTCCAGTCTTGGAGCTTAAAGTTGCCATGTAAGTAAAGTTGCTTCCTAAAATATTAAGGAATGTACTAAATCACAAGACTAACACCCATATCATTGACATAGACTAATTATTTGTTTATTTGTTACAGGTTATAAATATTAATAAATTTGGAATTCTCAGATCTTTGAATAAAGGATGCCAAATACAACTGATAAATAACATTAAAAACATACGAGGAAGCAGATGATCTCTAGTCCTGTTAATAAACTTCCCAGTCCTTACAGACCAAAATAAACTTTCCTAGAAATTTTGATATGTGGGTTCAATTGTTTAATTATGATTAAGTCAAGTTAATGATTTATATTATGCTATAAAAAGAGGATTGTAAAACCCTCGGACGAGTAGTGACTACTACAGGGGTAAAGATCGTTTAGGCCAAGCCACTCATGTCACGGATGATGGCTTTACTTGTCCGAAACATCATTTAATTTTTATAGAATTTACTGCAATCCCTCAATAATGTGATACCCAGTAGATGGATACAGAGAGTTTCCTTGGAAACCTAAGATGCCTAAGACCCCATCCCTGCCTTCAAGCAGCTCATAGGGGAGAGAGAAGTGATAGCTCAGAAGTGTGGAGAGGTTACAATATCATATAGTAAGAGTCATCTTAGCACAAAATAAATGGATCATTAATTGATTAATAATAAAAAGCAATAAACATAAATGGAATTGATTTCACTTTAGTGCAGATGATGAAGTTACTTTGTTAAGATAATTGCAAGTTGAAAAAGCAAGGTTCTTTTGAAAAATGGGAGCCATACCTCTTTCTGGCACTGCAAATGTTCCTTCTTATGGTAGTCAGTGCTTCTTATGGTATAATATCAGAGGAAGCCCAAGCTGAAATCATAAGATTGAAAAGGAAATTAACAGCCTTAGAAGCAGTCCACAAGTGTCATGGGAGTTTAGCAGCCTTAAGTACAGATCCAGAGTATGTGATGGAATATCAAAGCTTTACTGACAGATTTAGGGATAGTCATTGGATTCCTTGCCTCCTTCTTTCCCCTGTATCCATTTTTAAATTCCCAGGGGGGAAATTTGGAATACAGACCAGGGCTAGTCACAGATTTTTGCTGCTGTGTGTATGTAGCTTATGTATCTAAAAATGAACATGGTATTATAAAATATTCCTCTCTTTATGGAACCATCATGTTTCCCATTTTCTCTTCCAGAAAGTTCATTATAAAGTTCAAAGGGGAAATAATTTGTAAGTTCGCATCTGAACCTAGTTTGCTAGGAATAGGCATTAGAATATTAAAACTATGAAGTATATCTGTCTTGGATGGGTTAGGGATAGTTTTCCCTGAAGGAAGAATGGCTTAAAGGACCTTGGACTCTTCTCCCTATGAACTCATAATAACATTTATTATTTATATCGCTAATTAACATATATATTTTTGGAAATCAACTGTTTTATAACCTTGCATAGTTAACTTTTCATAAGTGTATGTCTCTTCTCTTCAATTAAATTATATCTGAGAATCTAACAAAGTATAACAAATCTCCAAGAAATGAGCAGAGACAAATTTTCTTAAAGCAGTAGCAACCTGAATGCTTTTCTTCTAAATTTTTGTTGCCCTATAGCAACTTTCATTCCTGTCTACAAGGTCCCCAGAGGTTGGCCACTTTTCCTTTATCTGTGGTCCAAGGGCCAACAAAATAAACACCTTCCTCTAGTTTATTCTTAACAAGTAGGAACAGGCCGGAACCTTCCAAAGGAACTCTATTGAAAAAAGAATAAAGAAAATCAAAAGGAAAATAAAGGAAATGCAAAAATATAAAACATAGTCTAGTTTTAAAAGCAGGAAAGTGAACCTACAGCTACAATGTGGTAGTTTGAGTACACACTTTACTCAGATAATCATTTTTCAGATTTCCAATTTCTTCTCCCTCTCCAAGTTGTCTTGCCTTCTCCACGTAAGGAGTTGACATAGGTAAACTAGTATAGTCTGGGTAAAGTGTGGGTTGTAGGTAGGGAATTACTCACAGTTGGCTTTTATGTTTTGTTAATCAGGTAGTAAACTTTTTAAAAAAAGTTTTTCTAGCTTGTCCTGGGTCTCTATATATCAATAAAAGTGTAGTGACAGAATGTTGAATGTAATGTATAAAGGACCTTTCTGATCCTGAAATTATATGATAGCGCTCATCTGTGAAGAAAATTAACTTTGGCTGTCACAGTTTTATGTTTAAACAAAGCTTATATTTCTCCCTAGTGTGGAAAGAGAAAGAAAGTTTATGAATTTCTAAGATCCATGTATGAGAAGTATAATATTACCAGCCTAATGCACTATCTAGTTATCCATTTTCATGGAGGCTGTGCAATTACAATTTAGCCCAATCTTTACATGCACAAGTAAGTAAATGTCACATTATGTGGAAAACAGTGTTTTTTTTAAAGTTTGGGATTCTGAGGGGGTCTTTTATGGCTCCTTTAGGAATTCCTAGCTTTGCAAATAGCAGGAACTCAATACTTTCACTCCTTGCCCCACTTTCCTTTTTTGTTTCCTTGAGGACTCTTGTTTCTGGCAGAAGCTTGATCCAATATTGGATTCTACCATTCTTATCTGGGTGATTGAATGGGTGAAGGTGAGATAATGAAGTAAAGCTGTGTATATGTGATTTTGATTTCAGCTGTTTAATTGAGAAGTTACTCAGATCCTTTTTTTGGCTCATGCGAAGGCCAGTTCAGTTCAGGTCAACAAATATTTATGGAGCCACTATTCTTGTAAGGAAGAGGGTATTCTCTTTCCAGTAGTCTTTAGCCTCTATTGAACCTGTAACCTGATCAAGTTTTAGTGAACAACGTAAATAACAGAGCTCAGAGATTTTCTAAGACTGTAAGGCTCCAGCTCATACACCATACAACTTAATTGCTTCTGCAACATAATTATATATGAGCAAGAATCAATTACATACTGTTGTGCTAAGTGTGGTCCAAGTCCAGTATCTTCTACTAAATGAAAAGGTAATAATACCTCTTTTTTGTTTCTAGACAAACAAAAAGCCATTCTTGATCTTCTCAACTGAATTTCATATTTCTCTTGTTTGTAGTGTGTTTTTGTACCTTCCTTGATAATTTTCATTTATTGCTTTGTCATTAGTTATCTCTGTGGTCATTCAATTTAAACTTATTAATTCCACCCCAGTCTCACTAGACTGAAAAGGCAATAAACAAGTCTTATTCTTTTTGTATTTCCTGTTGGTGCCTTTTAAATATTAGTTCATTTGGGTTAATCCATTTTCTTTATCATTTAATTGATGTCTTATCAAAATCAGCATGGAGAAAGACAATGGGCATGGTGGAAAATTCCTAGGATTGGTAGGCAGAAGACCTGGTCATACTTCAGGCTCTGGTGGATGATTCAATTGTGTGATCTTGGGAAAATTACTTCCTCTCTGTGATCTCTCCACTTATCTGTAATACAGTCGGGTTTGGATTATATGGTTCCAAAAGTCCCTTCTAGTCTACCATTCTATAATTCTATGAAGACCAGGATATTATTTTTCTTGAAAGTAAGATAAGGGATCTATAGCTTCAAGAAGAGGAACACGAACATAAGGTTTTGCGATTTTTACTTACAACTATGAGGTGTCGCCTGAGCCTCTCTCAGGTGAACATCGGAGAGAAAGACTCACTTGATCCCTGTTTCAATGTATCAGCTATGATAATAGGGGGCTTGGTCACACCCCCTAAAAGCAGCATAGTAGTTCTAGATTTGATGGAGATTTCTAAACAAAGTGCTAATCTTATGATTTAAAGTTATCTCAGTTGTAAGATTAGGTTGTTAATTTGTGATCTTTCTGTCTCTTTAATGTAGACATTTAGCACTATACACTTTCCTCTTAGTACTGCCTTTTCTGTATCTCAGAAATTTTGGTAAGTTGTGCTAATATTATCATTCATTTCAAAAAAGTTTTCTTTTTTGGTTTTTTTTTTTGAGACAGGGTCTCTCTGTGTTGCCCAGGCTAGAGTGTAGTGATGTCATCATAGCTCACTGCAACCTCAAACTACTGGGCTTAAGTGATCTGTCTCCATCAGCCTCCTGAGTATCTTGGACTACAGGTGCTTGACACCACACCTGGCTAATTTTTCTGTTTTTGTACAGATGGGGTCTCACTATGTTGCTCAGGCTGGTCTTAAACTGTGCCACAAGCAATCCTCTCACCTCAGCCACCCAAAGTGCTAGGATTATAGGCATGAACCACTGTGCCTGGCCAGTTTTTAATTTCCATCTTGATTTTATCATTGACCCCAAGATAACTCAGGAGTAAGTTGTTTAATTTCTATTTATTTGTATAGTTTTGAGAGTTCCTCTCAGAATTGATTTTTAATTTTATTACACAGTTGTCTAAGAAGATACTTGATTTGATTTTTAAAAATTTATTGCATCTTGTTATGTGGCCAAACATATGGTCTATCTTGGAAAATATTCCATGTGCTGATGAGAAGAATGTCTGTTCTGCAGTTTTGGGATACAGTGTTCTGTAAGTCTGTTAGATCTGTTTGTTCTAGAGTCCAGTTTAAGTCTAGTGTTTCTTGTATATTTTCTGCTTTGATGATCTGTGTAGTGTTGTTAGTGGAGTGTTGAAGTCCCCCACTATTATTTTATTGTTGTCTATTCCTTTTTCTTAGCTCTAGTAGTATTTGTCTTATGAGTCTGGGAGCTCTAGTGTTAGATGTATATATATTTAGGATTCCTATACCTTTTTGTTAAATTGATCCCTTTATCATTATATAATGACCTTGTGTTTTTTTTTTTTTACTGTTGTTGATTTAAAGTTGGATTATCTGATATAAGTCTAGCTACTTGTGCTCAATTTTGGTTTCCATTTGTGTGGAATATGTTTTTGCTCCTTTGAGTCCATAAAATTATTTTACCAGTTAAGTGAGTCTCTTGAAGGTAGCAGATGTTTAGATGTGTTTTTTAATCCATTCCATCAATCTATATATGTTGTGAGTGGGGCATTTAGACCATTTATGTTCAAAGTTAATATTGATGTGAGATACTATTCCAGTCATCATGTTTATTGCTACAAGGTTGCTTTTGTATTGTCAATTCTGTTACTATTTTACAAGCACTGTGAGTTTTATACTTTCAAGTGATTTTTATACTGGTGCATATTGACCTTTTGTTCTCATGTTTAGAATTCCTTTGACTATTTATTTTAGGGCCAGACTAGTGGTGACAAATTCCCCTAGCATTTGCTTGTCTGGGAAAGACTTTATTTATTTCTCCTTCATTTATGAAACTTTTTTTTTTGAGACAGAGTCTCACTCTGTTGCCTGGTCTAGAGTGCCGTGGCATCAGCCTAGCTCACAGCAACCTCAAACTCCTGGGCTCAAGCAATCCTTCTGCCTCAGCCTCCTGAGTAGCTGGGACTACAGGCATGCGCCACAATGCCAGCCTAGTTTTTTTCTATATATTTTTAGTTGGGCAATTAATTTCTTTCTATTTTTAGTAGAGACAGGGTCTTGCTCTTGCTCAGGCTGGTTTCAAACTCCTGACCTTGAGTGATCCGCCTGCCTCAGCCTCCCAGAGTGCTAGGATTACAGGCATGAGCCACCGTGCCCGGCCCCCATCAAACTTAAGAAGTAGTACAAATGCTACTGAAACTGTTATGGGAGATTGAGAAGGAGGGGATCCTTCCTAAGTTACCTACGATGCCAGTATCACCCTGAGGACAAAGTCAGGAAAGGATGAAACAAAAAAGAAAACTACAGACCAATTCCTCTGATGAACATAGATGGAAAAATCCTCAAAAAAAATACTAGCAGAAAGATCCCAGCCTGGGGCCTTAGCATACAAGCATTTAGGCCCCTTTCCTGTGAATAGTCCTCCAGATTTGGAGAGCTTGTCATGACACTCCTACCAGCAGCTCCCCATAGGAGCCAGAAAAGCAACATCTGAACCTTGCTGAGGCTTTGTAAAGCCTTTCAGGGTCCTGAAATCCAGCCATGGTTTGTCTCGCTCCTCCTCCCACCTCAGGGGGAATAGAGATCAAGCAAACTCCTAGGTGTTACAGGGTCCTTCCTAAAGGTTGGGGCATTAATATGCCCCACCTGGGGGACCAGAGCTTACCACAGGCACAAAAGACTATCTCAGCAGCTGGCTATTTCATGCAAACATCAATAAATGACAGAGGGAAAACCTGAGAGCTAAGCATAGCCCCTCCAACTCAATCAAACAGTGAGTGACTGATTTGTACTCAAAAGTACCACACACCATCACTGATATTAAGCTGGGGGGAATAATTCACTACACACTATTGGGAAGAGTTGAAGACAGCAGGTCAGAGGTAACCCAAGAGGTACACCAAACCTGCTAGAACACTCCATAGGCAACTCAGGATAAGCAATTCTCTGGTTGGCATGTTCAGGGATTGATCTTCAGGGATCTGCAGAGAGGCCCGTAAGCCAGGCCTAGAATCCCCAGGTCTAGACCAAGAGACCAGATGAGAAGGAATCAGCAAAAGAACTCCAGAAACATGAAAAATCAGAGCAAAAGGACACCCTCAGAAGAAAAAAACAACTCCTTACCAATGGATACTGACCAAAATGAAAAGATTAAAGTGACAAATGAAGAATTTTGAACATAGTTTGTAAGGAAGCTCAATAAAATACAAGGAAAAATAGAAATCCAACACAAAGAAATCACAAAAACAATGCAGGAAATGAATGAAAATTTACTAAGTTATTTTTAAAAAATCAAAATCAAACAGAACTTCTAGAAATGAAAAATTCATTCAAAGAAATACAAAACACAGTGTAAAGCCTTAAGAATAGGCTAGATATGGGAGAAGAAAGAATCTCAAAGCTTGAGGACCATATCTTTGAGTTAAATAAGCCAAAGACAAAGAACTGAAAAATAAGAGGAATGAACAAAACTTACAAGAAATATGGGATTATGTAAATAGGCCTTACTAAGAATCATAGATATTCCTGAGGGCAAAGAAGAAAATACACAAGTGTTGGAAAACCCATTTGAGGAAATAATTGAGGAAAATTTCCCTGGCCTTGCTAGAAACTTAGATATCCAGGTATAAGAAGCTCAAAGGACTCCTGGAATATTCATCACTAAGAAGCAATCACCATGACATATAGTCATCAGACTGGCAAAGTAAACATGAAAGAGGCACTCCTATGAGCCATAAGGCAAAAACAACAGGTAACTTACAAAGGAAAACCTATCAGATTAACTGCAGACTTCTCAACTGAGATCTTACAAGCCAGAAGGGACTGGAACCCCATTCTCAGGCCTCTAAAACAGAAGAATGGCCTAAAATTTTGTATCCTGTAAAACTAAGTTTCTTTTTTTACTTTTTACTTTTTTTTTTTTTTTTTTTGAGACAGAGTCTCACTTTATTGCCCAGGCTAGAGTGAGTGCCGTGGCGTCAGCCTAGCTCACAGCAACCTCAAACTCCTGGGCTCAAGCAATCCTGCTGCCTCAGCCTCCCAAGTAGCTGGGACTACAGGCATGCACCACCATGCCCGGCTAAGTTTCTTATATGAGGAAGAAATAAAGACTTTCTCAGACAAGCAAACACTGAGGGAATTTGTCAAGACCAGCTCTCCAGAAAGAAGTACTAAGAACTACATTATACGTGGATCAGCACAATAGTCACCGACTGGTGTAAAATCACCCCAAAAGCTAATGCTCAAAGTCCTTATACCATAATGGCTCAAGAGCTAAAACAAATCAATAAAGTTCTAATCAACAGGATGAACAGAAATCCACCCCATTAATCAATTATTTCAATAAATGTGAATGGCTTGAACTCCACACTCAAGAGACACAGGATGGCTGAATAGATTAAAGAAATACAAGCCAAGTGTCTGCTATCTCCAGTAAACACATTTAACCCATAAGGACTCATTCAGACTCAAGGGAAAGGGATATAAAACAATATTACATGAAAATGGGAACCAAAAGAAAGCTGATACAGCCATTCTCATATCAGATGACATAGACTTCAAATAAACAGAAGTAAAGAATGACAAAGGCGGTCATTATATAACAGTGAAGGGAATAATCCAACAAGAAGACATAACAATCTTAAATATTTATGTACCTAACACAGGTGTACCCACATTCATAGAGCAGACCCTATTTGATCTAAACAAGATGATAACAGCACTGTAATAGCTATGAACTTCAACACCCCACTGACAGAGTGGGACAGATCCTCCAAGAAGAAAGTGAGCAAAGAAATGATGGATTTAAACGGAACTCTAGAACAAATATTTACAGAATATTCTACCCCCAAACCTCTGAATATACATTCTTCTTATTAGCTCATGGAATATGCTCTAAAATTGATAATATCCTAGGTCACAAAACATGTGTCAACAAATTAAAAAAATAGAAATTATACCATGCATCTTCTAGACCCCAGTGGAATAACATTAGAAATAAATTTCAACAGAAATATTCAACTATACACAAAGTGATGGAAATTAAACAACCTATTGCTGAATGATTAATTGGTCAAGAAGGAAATTAAAGTGGAAATCAAAAGATTCTTTGAATTAAATAACATAGAGGACACAAGTTATCAAAATCTCTGGGATTCAGCAAAATCATTCATAAGAGTAAAATTTACAGCCATAATTGCCTACATCCAAAAGACACAAAGATCACAAATCAACAATTCAATGAATCATCTCAAGGAATTGGAATATGAGGAGCAGACCAATCCCAAACTTAGTAGAAGAAAAGAAATAAGTAAGGTAAGGACAGAACTAAATGAAATCTGTAACAAAAGAGAAGATTAATGAAACAAAACGTTTGTTCTTTGAAAAGGTAAACAAAATCGACAGGCCTCTCACTAGATTAACCAGGAACAGAAAAGAAAGGACTCCAATAAGCTCATTCAGAAATGAAAAAGGAGATATTACAACCGATACCATGGAAATACAAAATATCATCTTTGTATAGTATAAAAACCTCTATATACATACATAAACTCAAACACATTAAAGAAATGGAAAAATTCTTTGACACACACAACCTCCCTAGGCTTAATCAGGAAGAAACAAAATTCCTGAGCAGACAAATATCAAGTAATGACATTGAGGCAGCAATAAAAAAATCTCCCTACAAAAAAATCCCAAAGCAGATGGTCTCATAGCCTAATTTTGCCAGACCTACAAAGAAGAACTGGTACATATATTGCAGAAATTATTTCATAACATGAGGAAGGAACCCTCCCCAACTTTTTCTGTGAAGGCAAAATTACTCTGGATACCAAAGGCAGGAAAAGATGCAACAAAAGAAGAAAATAGCACACCAATATCCCTCATGAATATGAATGCATTAATTCTCAAAACAAAAATCCTTGCAAACCGAATTCAGCTTCACATCAAAAATATAATTTGCTATGATCAAGTGGGCTTCATACCAGAGATGCAAAGATGGTTCAACATATGCAAATCTTTAAATGTAATTGACCACGTAAATAGAACCAAAACCAATGGCCATATAATCCTCTCAATAGAAGCAGAAAAAGCATTAGATAAAATCCAGCACCCTTTTATGATAAGAACTCTTAAAAAATAGGCATAGATGGAACATACCTCAATATTATAAAAACCATATATGAAAAACCATAGCCAACATCATTCTGAACAGGGAAAAATTGAAAGCATTCCCTCTTAGAACTGGAAAAAGACAATGTTGCCCACTGTCACCACTTCTATTCAACATAGTGCTGGAAGTCCTAACCAGAGCAATCAGGCAAGAGGAGGAAATCAAGGGTATCCTTATGGGGAAATAAGAGGTCAAACTATCACTCTTTGCTGACAATATGATCTTATATCTAGAGACTCCTAAAGATTCTGCCAAGAGACTCCTGGAATTGATAAATAAATTCAGTAAAGTCTCAGGTGATAAAATCAATGTACACAAATTAGTAACATTCCTATACATGAACAGCAATCAAGCTAAGAATCAAATCAAAGACAATGTTGTCCAAAATAGAAACAAAGAAAATAAAATATTTTTATTATATTTGACCAAGGAGGTGAAAAACCTCTGTAGGGAGAACTACAAAATACTGAGGAAGGAAAGTAGAAAAGATGTAAACATATGGCAAAATATACCATGCTCATGGTTCAGTAGAATCAACATTATTAAAATGTCTATACTACCAAAAGTGATTTACAGATGCAATGCAATCTGCATTAAAATACCAATGTAATTTTTTGCAAATCTAGAGAAAACAATTCTGTGCTTTATTTTGAACCAGAAAAGACCCTGAATAGCCAAAGCAATCTTAAGCAAAAAGAACAAATTGGGAGGTATCGATTTATCAGAGTTCAAGGCATACTACAAGGCTATAATAACCAAAGCAGCATGGTATTCGCATTAGAACTAAGACATAGACCAATGGATGAGAAGAGAGAGCCCAGATATAAAACCATCCTCATATTGCCATCTGATCTTTGATAAAGCAGGCAAAAACATACACTGGGGAGAAAAATCCTTATTCAATAAAATGTTCTGGGAACATTGGATAGCCACATGCAGAAAAATGAAACAGGATCCACACCTTTCATCACTCACAAAAATTAATTCACAATTGATAACAGACTTAAACCTAAGGCATGAAACTATAAGAATTCTAGCAGAAGATGTTGGAAAAACTCTCATAGATGTTCCTAGGGAAAGAATTTATGAAGAAGACCCCAAAGGCAATCACAGCAACAATAAAATCAATAAATAGGACCTGATTAAATTAAAAGGCTAAGGGCAAAATCAACATATTGAACAGATAACCTACAGAATGGGAGAAAATATTTGCATGCTAATATCTAATAAAGAACTAATAACCATAATCTATAAAGAATTCATGCAAATCAGCAAGAAAATATCAAATAACCCCATTGAAAAGTGGGTAAAAGATATGAACTGAAGCTTTTCAAAAGATGATAGAGTAATGGCAAATAAGCATATGGAAAAATACTCAACATCTCTAATAATCAGGGAAATGCAAATCAAAACCACAATGAGTTATTACCTAACTCTAGTGAGAATGGCTCTTATCAAAAAGTCCTAAAACAACAGATGCTGGCGTGGATGTGGAGAGAAGGGACCACTTGTACACTGCTGGTGGGACTGAAAACTAGTACAACCCCATGGAAAATAGTATGGAGATAACTAAAAAACTTAAAAGTAGACCTACCATTTGTTCCAGCAATCCCACTACTGGGTGCGTACCCAAAGGAAAAAAAGACATTTTATTAAAAATACACTTACACTTGAATGTTTATTGCAGCACAATTCACAATCTGAAAGATGTGGGACCAACCCAAGTGCCCATCAATACTCAAGTGGATTAATAAAATGTGGTATACCCTGGAGTATTACTCAACCATTAAAAATGGTGAACCTTTTATAATAACCTGGATAGAACCAGAGACTTAATCCTTTTAAGTGAAGGTATCACAAGAATGTAAAAACAAACACCACATGTAGTTAGTACTAAATCGGAACTAATTGATCAACACTTATGTGCACACATGGTAGTAAAATTCAATGAAAATCAAGCAGGTGAATGGAGGAGAGGGGATAGGTAAATTCACACCTAATGAGTACAATGCACACAATGTGGGTGATGGGCACACATAACTTTGACTCAAAGTGTACAAAAACAATTCATGTAACAAAAACATTTGTAATCCCATAATATTCTGTGATAAAAAAAATTCTACACTTCATTTGGAACCAAAAAAGAGCCCAAATAGCCAAAGCAATCTTAAGCAAAAAGAACAAATCTGGAGGCATCAATTTACCAGACTTCAAACTATACTACAAGTCTACGGTAACTAAAACAGCATGGTATTGGTATAAAAATATAGACATAGACCAATGGAATATGAGGGATTTTCTATAAAGGAAAATGTAGTCCAAAGTCAAAGTAGAAACATCTGTAAGAGTGGCAGCAGTAGAAGTGTATACTTGTAAATAGCAATGTCAGAGATGATTAATCAAGGTCCTTCAGGTGTATGTTTATTTCATCTCAGACATTTTTTCTGGTGAGGTGGGATTGAAACAGTGTAGCGTCTACATATAAGATATTTGGCTTGAGTCCAGGTGAGGTTTCCAGACCAAATTTTAGCAGAATGTAGGAATGCAGCTGAAGCTTTCCAGGCAAAGGCACATTTTGCACTGCTAAAAGAAGCTCTTGAAAAAAGGTACATGGCTCCATTAATGAAGGACACAATGGGGAAACAGAAGACCATCCAGTTGCCTGATATTGGGTACTCTTGAGTGTGGAGGAGCAGACTGTACTTTATTTTCCTGTGAGTGTTACAGGAAACAGTAATGCAGTTATATTCCTCTCAACAATATATATCCAGGTAGCTGCTCTTAGTGAGTAGAATGAATTAGAAGTGGCCTTATGACTATGTAAGTAAATGGTACATGACTAGTTATTAATTGAATTAAGTTGGCTTGAGTTGAACTGATTTTGATTACATGATTAATGGCTTGTGGTTTTATCCTAAATAGAATGAAATGAAATGTCTGCTTAGCCTTGTCTAAATTACCCCAAACTATTAATTCAATTAATTCAGCTAAACTTACTGAGGTTAAACTGACATTTTTAAAGGATAGAGTCTCTAAGTTTAACTTTTATATCTAGAAAGATATTGATAAAGATATAAGATCAGTTTATATTAAGTACTAGTAAGTAGTAAGAAGAAATTAAGCTGGATTTGTAAATAGAAGAGCCCACTAGCCTGATTTAAAACTTTAAGTTCCATCCTTCATAATAAAACAGGAAAATATGATATAACTCTGGAACTTACTACTCTATGCCTAGTGTTATATGCATTCATTCAAAAATATTTTCTGTGCTTCTATTAGTTCTATTTGTGGACTTCGTTTAGCTCTTCTTAACTAAAGCTCCTTAGGACAAGGAGAATATCTCACTCATCTTTGTCTTCTTAGCAGTTTAACCCAGGGCTTGGAACACAGTAAGCCCTCAATAGGTGTAACTAACTGGCATTGAATTTGTGGCAGGAATCATGTTTGAGGATGACACCTGATCTGTGTTGGTCTAGGAATGACATAGCCATATTTCACAGGGTTGGCCTTGGCCTACCACTGTATTATTAATATCCTTGATAATAGGCAAAGGAAAAATCATTATTATATGCAGACATTACCAACTGGTGAGTGGTAGAATTCTGAATAACTTTGAAAAATTAAATGAGATAGGAAATATAACTCCAGTGTAAAGGTGAACAAGGTATAAATTTGTATAGTTTCTCAAATACTAGTCAAGAAATGTGCTGTTTAGTTACAAGTAGAGCTCAAAGGAGAGAGAGAGTGATGAGGACATGGGGAGAATGGGATATAAGTGGGGAAAGCAAGCTTAATTTGTTCACAAATCATAAATGGGAGGTACTCTTGACTGAGCACCATATTGATCACACCTTCTGCCTCTTCAGAAGCTCCATTGCATGTGGAAAAAAATATAAATCTCATTCTACTAGACTGTAGTGAATCACTTCTCAGAGTCCCTTCTGTTACCATAAATCTGCTAGCATAATATAAAATTTGCTTCTCTAAGGTATATTCAATTCTTTGAAAAGTTCTACCAGTGCTCTCTGGGCACTCTTTATAGCAAGAAATGGCATGACAAAGAATAACTTATTAGTGTCCTGGTGTTTAGGCTTTCATGAGGGTTTGAGGCCAGACATGGTGACATAGTGAATAAAATGAAAAAAAAAAATTAAAGGTATGTTCCCACACAACTGTAACGTGAACTAAGTCACTGTGAACAAGTCAATTAAAAGGATGTCTCAGGATACTGAAAACAATTCTCAAACAGAGCTATTCAGTGAAAGGAAGCTACCAGACGTAGCTATAAAAATCTCTGTTTGGGACTGAATGGCTTAGTTTTATAGAATGTTAGAGCTAGAAGAACACTTTGAGAACATCTAATCCAGCCTCACTCCCTTGATAATGCAAAAAGATAAAATAATTGCTGAAATTAACACACAGAATTAGTGGTAGAGCCAGGACAACTGATTCACAATCCAGTGCTATTTTCACTACACCACATGGTTAAGTTTCAGATTCCAAAAGGCCTTTCAGTAAATACTATCATAAGACAAATTAATATACTGCTACAAATCATGGCAGTTGAACAAACTGTTGTGCAAAGAACTGCATAAAAGCCAAGGATTGATCCATTTCTTTGCCATCTCTCTAGTTACAATATGGGAGCACTGTTTACTGAATATTAGGAATGACAACTTTGTTTCTTTGCTTTTCTTTTTCTTTTTTATTTTTTTTGACACAGAATCTCTCTCTGTCACCTGGGCTAGAATGCAATGACATCATCATAACTAATTGCAACCCCAAACTCCTGGGCTCAAGCAATCTGCCCACCTCAAACTCCAGAGTAGCTGAGACTGCAGGCATGCGCCACCATGCCCAGCTAATTTTTTCTATTTTTTGTAGAGATGAGATCTTGCTCTTGCTCAAACAATCCTCCTGCCTTGGCCTCCCAAAGTGCTAGGATTACAGGCATGAGCCACCATGCCTAGCTGACAACTTTCTTTTTAATTTTCTTATTTTTTTTCCATTCAGTCTGTCCTTATCACTTATGCTGGATTATTCTTTTTAAAGCACAGTTCTAATCATATCATTTTCCTCTCAAATATCTCCAGTGACCTATTAATTAAGCTCACAGAACTACTCAAGACTACAATAATATTCCATCCTAACCATACAGAATCATTTTCCCATTGTTTACTATATGCATGTCATAGAAATGACCCTATGGCCAGCTTCATACCTTATTTGGTCTCTTCTCCTTTGCTCAGATCATTTTGCCATCTATAAAATGCCCTTTGTCCTTATTGCTATCAGATGTAATTTAACTATCTTTAAGATAATCTCTTACATCATTTCTTCCATATAAACTTTCCTGAACCTCTGTACTACTATGAAATACTTGCTGTATTAAAAGGGATGTATTATCCACTTAATACGTGTGAATTCTGTGCTAGATCTTTGGAAAATAAGACACAGGCCCTGCCCATGAAGGGATTACAGTCTACTAGAGGGAGACACAGATATGCTAACAAATTAATCTACTGCATCATTACTGTTGCTGCAATAGAAGCATATAAATGATACAGAGAATGGAAGTAGTAAATGGTATATGTATGATAGAAAAGGCTTTATAAAAGAGAAAAGGGTGGGGAACATCAAGAAGAGCATTCTAGGAAGAGAGAGAAAGTAGAACAAGCAAGGCTTAGAGATGTGAAATGGCCTGGCATGTTTATAGAATATCTAATAGTCTGATATGGCTTAAATATAAGATGAAAGTTGTATATGTGTGCATGTATATTTGGGTGATTGTGTCTGTGTGTGACTGGACTATGAGATTTAAAGTGAGAAATTAGGTTGTAAAGAAATGTAGGAAATAGATCCTAAAAGGTGTTATATATCATTCCAGAGAATGTGAGTTTATCTTCTGGGGAATGGGAAGTTAATAGAGGATGCAGAGTGAGAAAAGAATACTGATCTGTAAGGGAAAGTGGAGCCACAAAGAAAGAGGTTGCTCATTCCTGCAAGGCTTAATTTTCTTGATAAAGTAAGAGACAATGTTGTCTGTTGAGAAAAAGAGGGCTGCAGTAGGGTTCAACTCTTCTGAAGATTGATGAAGGTTTGAATAGAGAGGAATATGGCCAAGAAAGGACTGAGGCTCAGCAGAGGTTTTAGAAGGTGGGTTTTTTTTTTAACAGCCTCAGTCTGCATGATCGTGTGATCTATTCCAGTAGTACTCAGCAAGCAGCCTGGCTGTAGGAGAGAAAAAAATGCAAATGCTTAAATTGATCTAAGGCTGGGGGCCACATAGCAAATGTTATGGAAGGAAAATTGGGTAAGGAAGCTAAGAATGCCACCAAAGGACTAGTTAAAAGTGAAACCATGAAGAATTTTAACCAATTAGCAGAAAAGGGAGTCATCAAGGGACTTGAAAACTCACGGAGATGTAAAAACTGATGTAGTGGCAATTGAGGAGTGAGAGAACTGAAAGTCTAAGAGCTCTGGTCAAAGTGTGGTACACTGGAGTTTAAAATTTCATTTCTGTTATGATAAACAAGGCCCCAGGTGTAGCCATGGAATGGGTAACCAAGATGGAATACGAATGGAAATTGTCCCAGATAAGGTAGCCAAAAAAATTTGAACATAGTTTTCTGGATTGGTTGTTCACATGGAAGATGAAGTTACCAAAGAGATAGCAAGATTTGGGGTAGAAAAAATAACTGCACACCAAATGCCAAAATATTCAGTGAATTGGGGAAAAATAAGTAGGAGTTTGATAAATGATGTTAATCAGGAAGATTAAAGGGTGACAGATGAAAAACTTTTTGCATTATGGTGGAAGAGTGATAGTTTAAGAGTGGCGCCAAGAGTCAGGAGACAGCCAACAGACTCTATTTCACAACATATGGGATGTACAAAAATAAGCAGCTTTTGATGGGAAGGACCAAGTTTCACTTATGGCAAGGACGTGGTAGGAGAATTCTTTGAGGAGGTTTAGGATGTAGGAGAATTTACTTAAAACGGAAAGGGAGTTTCAGAGAACACAGTGAGGAAAGGGTTAGTAGAAAGGTCAGATGTGGAAGAAGAATTAGGAGGGAGAAGTACAATGTATTCTCAGGATGTTAGAACCTTGGAGAACAGTAGACTAGAGAAGTCAGTGGTTTTACCACAGAATTCAATTTTCTATTTCTACTTACTTTGTGTCTCTACTTCTTACTTTCACTTTTAAAAATAGTAATTTGTATATTTGCCTAATTTCTACTACTAAATTAAATACTTTTTAAGGAAAATATCAGATCTAATTAATATGTATAGTTTCTGCAGAACCTAGCAAGGAGCATTAATTATACTTGGTGCCCAATAAATGTGTTGAATAATAATAACTCATGTCAAAATTGTTTTTAGATCTATAAAGGCACATTAGATCTATAGTTCATTTATTATATTATTTTTCCTTTTGTATAATTATTGAAAAAGTAACAGTTTTTTCAGAACATTTTACCAAAGCAAAAAATCAATAAGCATAACTTCTTATGAGAGCTAAATTTAAGCTGTTTGTTCCTCATCCAACTGAAGTTATAGTTAAGTCTGACAGCCGAATTATGATTTACTGTGGATCAGCTGAAAGTGAAGCCAGAAGGTTCAACTAGATTGCAAGTTCCTTGAAAGCAGGGATTACATTTTTACATCTTCTCATTGAACTATTTTACTTCCCATTATACTTCCCCATTTTCACTCTAGAGTGGCTAGCATAATACTTTACATATTCAGCAAGAACACATGACTGGCTAGTGAGATTCTCATTCTTTTTAAAGAAAATTATATTGCTGACCCAAGTCATTAGAAAGTACCCTTTGTTATTCTAGGAATAGGTGCCAGTTTGAACCAGAAGGGATCTTTGAGATCCTGTTCCAGTGAATTTTAAATGTGAAAAAACTGAAACCTGGGGATAAAAGTGGGCTGGCCATGACTTGCTCAAGAACACATAGCTAGTGACAGGGCTAGGACTAGAATCCAGACATTAAACCAGTTCTACTACTGTCACTGCTGCCCCCATCCTCACTCTTCCTTCTGGTCTCCTTTCATCAATGGTATATTTTTCAGAAAGTCAGTTGAGGTCATCAGTGCAACCAAGATCTGTGAAATGAGGTTTGGTCCTCATTTCTTTGCTTCTCTCTTTCATTGGAGTATTTATCAACTTTCATGTGAATCACTCAAATATCTGTCTCAGCCACAAACTACTCACCTGAACTTTAGCTTCTCATTTTCAGCTGCCTATTTGATTGCTCTACTTGGATCACTTGCCTTTTTAAAATTTTGACATGTTTAAAAACAAATACATCTTTCCCTCCAAATGAACTTCCCCAACTGACTTGTCTGTTTTTCTCATTGCCACTAATAGTCTTCTAGTCAGTCAGGCATAGAACCTGGCAGTCATCTTTGACTCCACCCGAGCCTTATCTTATCCCTCATCAAGTTCTGTTTATTCTTATTTTGTAATACCTACTGACTCTTTCTTTTCTACCAGCTTAGTTCAGGATCCTTATCTCATCACGCATTTGGCTACCTGAAGATGATCTATGCATCCTCTTTTACCCTTACATGGTCAAAGAGGTGAATGTGGCAAATTTCTACTTATACTTCAAGATTTAGGTTGAGGTTATAATTCTTTATGAATATTCCCACGTGCATGGTTCTAATCTCTTATTTATTTCCATGCTGTAATTACTCTTTTTGTTTACATGTCTGTCACATCCATTTAGACAGTGAGCCCATTAATGGTATCAAATGTGCGTTATTCATTTTTGTTTCCTTCATCTCCTAATTGGGCAACTTTGGGAGAGGAACTGTGTGCTTTTAAGTGCTTTTGAGTCTTTAAGTCCCCAGAGTGAATGTCTGGGGGCAGAGGGAGAAAGATGGTTTTGGAATCTAAATAATGGTGTAAAGTGGAAGTGAAACGTGGACACTTCTAGGAGGGTAGAGTCTATTAAAAAGAAATATGAAAAATCAGAAGAGTGTAGGGGACCATGACTCATGGATGGATACTTTACAAATCACTGGAGAAGAAAGGAAAGAAGATGGAGCATACTGAATCCACACATTTGGGCAGGAAGGGAAGGCAAAGAGCTTAAAACAAAGAAGGCATAAGTGGTCTGGTGGGGCTAGAAGAGATTTAAAAAGTGGCCTAGGTCAGAGACTAAGGAGAATCCAAAGACCCAAGGATGTGTTTGACTATAGGGTCTGCGTGAGACTGATCATGGATATTTTTGAACTGAAACAACAGGAGAGACCAAAAGATTAAATCAGTATCTGGATGTCCTTTTATGATTATATTAAGTTGAATGCTCCCCCAAGCTTTCCTTCACATTTCTAGTAAATGCTAGCGTGCACCGGATGGTCTGTGTGTGTTGGAGTACTGCCAATAGGGGTGGGGTGACCAGGGTAGGGCTGAAGCAGAATAGGAAGTGGGGGAGGCTGGGACTCAGGGTTCAGCCTCCTAAGGCAGATACTTCCTGTACTTATGCTGAATAGTGGCAAGAGGCAGGAAGCTAAGATTTTTTTTTTTTTACAAAAGATTTTTTTTTTTATTTCGGCATATTATGGGGGTACAGATTTTAAGGTTTCAATAAATGCGCTTTCCCCTCCTCCCCCAACAAGTCTGAGTTTCCAGCATGACCATCCCCCAGATGGTGCACGTCTCACTCATTATGTATGTATATACCCGCCCCCTCCCCCCTCCCCCCTGCCCAATACCCTATTACTGTAGTACCTATGTGTCCACTTAGGTGCTGCTCAGTTAATACCAGTTTGCTGGTGAGTATATGTGGTGCTTGTTTTTCCATTCTTGGGATACTTCACTTAGTAGTATGGGTTCCAGCTCTAACCAGGAAAATATAAGA
>VSMD01029419.1:0-55283 GCA_008750895.1 Mirza zaza
AAACACCTATTTTTCAGATGAAGTGATTTAAGTCAGTTCCTATAACTCAATGGTCAAATCAATTCTTTAGCTCATGGCTCTCTCTTCTAGACTTCAGTGCAACACTAGTTCCTAGTGCTCCTCTAGTGGCAATGAAGAGCATGTCACTTGCACTGAAAAACTGACTTCTCTTTCACAGAAGACTTTTCCTACTGAAAAACTTATTTATAAGAGACAAATATTCTAAATAGACTTCTAGAAAGGACAATCAATAAGTCTTTGCTGATTGACTTGCATTCAATTTATTTTACTTATGTATATTATTTGATCTAATGAAGTGTCACGGCAGGACAGAAGGGTTAAATGAAAAATCCTAAAGAAATCTCTAATAATCCTATATAATTAAAAAAAATAGCATGCAAACTGACAGAAAAAGTACTTTATTTATAATATCATTTTGTAAACAATCACACTGTGCACTTTTTAATTCAACAACAAAAATTTTCTCTAGGAATTTATATCAAATCCTATATAAAGTCAATGAGTTAATACAAGAGTGAAGATGAATAGGGTAGAATAACTTCTGAAAATGTCAAATTACAGCACTTGATACAAAGACAGATAACTATCTGTACCATAAAAATTTACATGCCATGAAACATTAATTTATAATTTTAAATATACAGTAAAACACATTTATAAAAAAAGTATTAACATTAAATTTATTATAAACCAGTGAATTACTCAGAGAAATATTTATTAAAACTTACTAAAAATCAGTAAATATTGCAACTGAGGTAAAAATTTATAAGTAAACAAAACTATCATTTATTAGGACCGAAAGGTAAACAAAAGGGCAGACAACATTTTCTGATGACTATGTCTATTCCTTGATATTCTGAAGCAGCTTCAACAAATGTGACTCAATAACCTGTTGAACTAGAACAGATAGGTGATCAACATCATAGCATATTAATTACATTTTTAAAAAACTATCAAATTCAACTTAACATCTCCAATTTTTTTCTAAAATAAAGTTATTTCTAATAACTTTATTATTGTCTCATAGTCTGAAGGCAATAATGCCACAGAATACTTTAGAAACTTAGAACTTAGTCTGTCACTGCCTTAGTAATTGTCCAAATTACTGGACTGTCTGTGTCTTGCTTTCTATATTTGAGACTGAAGGAGAGTCCAGAGTACAAAATTGTTCTATAAAAAGTCTGCTATCAAAATATTAAATCTTATAAGTCTGCTATCAAAATATTAAATAAATCTTATATATAGGTGTGCATGTATCCTCCAGTAACTAATTATTTGAGTTGGTGAAAAGTATAATAACAAACTCATTTCTAGACTTTGTAGGAATCTGTTGACTTTTCCCATAGTTCAAAGTGTATGTCATAAGTTAGGATAACATGTTTGATGACTATAAATGATGAAAATGGCTTGGACCACTGGCTTATACTTTTTACAGAGATGAAACTCAAGAGTTCTAAAATACTTACCACTTCTGTAGCCCAGGGCTACAGCTAAATCCATAGAGTTATATCCAGAGTCAGTTTCGATTGTTGGGTCAGCTCCATTTTCTATACCAAAACAGAAAAATCTACATAAATCAAATGAAAATGTGGATATATTTGTCTATTACTGGCTCATGTGCAAATAGCTGGACAGAATTTCAGCAAACTTGGAGAACATTTTCAGGATGGTCTGACAAGGTACTGAGTATACAGGGTACACAGAATTTACTTTGGTGGATTGGAGGGAAGACACTTCAAACAGGCATCCTCTAGAAGAGCTGAAACTCATAAACAACTAAAGACAAAACTTGTGCATAAAGATACTACAGACAAAGAAAACAACAGTGGATTGAAACATGGTCCCCAAATGAAAGCAACAAAGACAAAAGGTCCAAATGCAGATGTGGAGTGTGATGGAGCAGCTTCTCACATGGGCAACTCCATGGTGGCAGGTACTCCAGGAGTGAACAGCAGCAAGATTAATGCATCTAACAATAGTTAATGCTTCTGTGTAACACCAGGGGAGACCAGCTTGAAAAAATAAAAGTCCTCACATGGCATTTTCTAAATAATTTTCATTTTTATCTGCTTACCTAAGAGCATCTTTACACATTTCACATGATTTCCGTGTACAGCATAAAGCAAAGGTGTTCCTCCATTCTGCAAAAGGAAAATGTAATTGAGAGTTTTTCAGGGTGAACAAGATTCAAATAATTTAATGCTGCTGTGAGAAATTTTGCTAAGAATTAGGCATGTAACAGTTTAAGGAAATTTCACTATGTTGTAACAAATACTTAAATCAGAACTAATTGAGTTTATGACATTAATTTTTTCTTGTAGGCATTTAGCTTGTCAATTAATTATTCTTCTATATTTATTTTATAATAAAATTTATTATGTCTCCCCCAAATCAAAGAAATTCTAGAATTTGTTACAGTAATTTAAAATTCAGTATCATAGACTCACCCAATCATATTCATTTACATCAACTCCACAGTCAAGCAGCATTTTGACAATATCTGTGTAGCCTTTACTGCAGGCCAATGACAGTGCACTTTCTCGACCTTTCCCTAAAAGCTGAGGATCAGCACCCTGTAGTGGGAAGTGGAGATAAAAGACTTTTTGATTAATTTAAACAAGAATATTTTCATTTCTGTCAATAATAATTACAGTTCAAAACTAAGTCAGGTAATGTTCTGGGGTTAATAAAGAAATAATGGAAACTTTGATCCATGGATGCTCTTGTTATCAAGATTGTCTGGATGCCTTCCTTCCTTCTTCCTCTGTTGATCTTAATCCTAACTATCCTTTCATTCTGGAATCAAGTCACAGCTCCTCCATGAAGCCTTCTCCTACAAAGCTGACAGTACTCTCGTTCTCATTGCACTTAGAGGGGGCTGGGCATTAAATTATTTCTCACCGTTTCATGTATGATTGGTCTTGCCTTTCCAACTAGATTGAAGTTCCACAAGAATATGAAAAGCATTAAAAGTTTTTTTGTATCCTCTACCATTATATCTACCTGACTGGAGATACAAAAACTTTACTAAAGACTTAACTGAACTTAAGTAACTGTACATATACATTTTCTGAGGCATTTTCCTTACATTCTGAAGTAGAAACTCTACCACAGCTATTTGCCCGTGTGCTGCAGCCCACATCAGAGGAGTAAATCCTTCTTCATCCGTGTGATTGATAACATTTTCTATTTAAAAGAAAAGCAATTTTTGTGATCTAATTTAACAACCACATATTAATATCACTATGAAAATACTGGCATTCCAAAGAGTTGATTATCTTACTCAATGAAGTTCACTTTGCGTGGACTTTTGCTTACTGAAGTCCTATTACATGCTGCAATTTGCAGTCTTGAATGTATTAAAATGTGCCTCAGTGTACATAGCTGAGTTCATATAGCGTATCATTTAAAGTATAAGACATGACAAAGTGCACAAGGCAGTCAATAGAATATTAGTCTCAGAATCAGGAGACCAGAGTTTGAATCCTGGTTCTGTCACTTTCTAGCAATGTGACCTTGGACAAGTCACTTAATTTCTCCAATGCACAGAATAATACCTTGCTTACCTCAATGTGTAGTTTGAAGGATCACAATAAAAATGACCTTATATGTTAGCCCTTAGCATTACGTAAATATGTATCATTATAAAAACTCTTAATATTTTATTAAAGCTATCTTCCAATTGCTAACAATGTTGCTTATGAATTTCTCTCATTTTTGTGTTTTTCTAACACAATATAATGTGAATGAAGAGTAAATAATCTGAAATACAGTACCATGAAGTTCCACGTTGAGCCCCATTTTATTCTCTAGATTTAGTCTACTAGTTATAAAGCCCATAGTCTTTCCCCTAAATTTATTTAGTAGACTGAGAATGAAACCTCCAAATATTTATAAACAAACAGAAATGTATTGCTTAAGTAAGATTTTATTGTTAAGAGAATGACATGTTTAAGAAAAACAAACTCTTTGACCATGTCTCCTGTATTCAATAAACAATGTTGGGACAATTGGCTAACTTTCTGAAAAGTGAAAATAAAACTGAAGCTCAATCTTTATCTCATTATATCAAAATATATTCTATATGAGTGAAAGATTAAAATATAAAAGGGAAACCACAGAAGTTCTAGAATAAGGAATGGGTGAATTTATTTATAATCTTGGAATGGGAAATCCTTTCTAAGCAGGATATAAGACCCAGAAGTCACAAAGAAAAAAATAAATTTACCACTTAAAAATGTTAAGCCTTTGTTGGAGAACATCATAAAAGAAGTCAAAGGAAAAATGACAAGCTGAGAAAACTATATGCAACATAAACAACAAAGAGCTAATTTCCTTGATTTTGATGGAGTAAATATACCAATATACAGCAGGCAGTTCACACAAAAAGAAATTCAAACAGACTCTAATTTTAGAAACATAAGTAAAACCACTATGAGATACCATTTTTCACCTATCAGATTAGCAAAAATTAGAGTCTGACAGTATCCTGTGTCAGTGAGGACATGAGGAAACAAACTCTAGCTCTGGTGTGGAGACAAACTTCTGGCATTAATAAATAATAAAATAAAATAAAATAAAATAAAATAAAAATGCATATACCCTTTGACTCAGCAAATCTGTGGGAATTTATCCTATGGATATACATTAAAACAATGCCAACAAGATTGTTATTTAATAGCAACAAACTGGAATCAACCACCAGCAGGAGGACAGTTAAAGAATAGAAAACATAGTATATGTAGATGAAATACAATGCAAAATTATGGAACTATAAAAAGACTAAAATAGCTGGGCGCAGTGGCTCATGCCTGTAATCCTAGCACTCTGGGAGGCCAAGGCAGGCGGATTACTTGAGATCAGGAGTTTGAAACCAGCCTGAGCAAGGGCGAGACCCCGTCTCTACTATAAATAGAAAGAAATTAATTGGCCAACTAATATATATAGAAAAAATTAGCTGGGCATGGTGGCGCATGCCTGTAGTCCCAGCCACTCAGAAGGCTGAGGCAGTAGGATCGCTTGAGCCCAGGAGTTTGAGGTTGCTGTGAGCTAGGCTGACACCATGGCATTCACTCTCTAGCCTGGGCAACAAAGCGAGACTGTGTCTCAAAAAAAAAGAAAAAAAAAAGAATAAAATAGATCTTTATGTGCTTATATGGAAATATCTCCAAAATATCAAGTGAAAAAGGCATAATTTAGTATGTATAATATTTTACCTCTTATATAAGTAAGAAGAACATACATATTTTCACACATGATCCAAAATATAAATAGAAATGTCTTCTGGAAAAGTTTTCTATAAAAAACTTATAATGTGTGTTTTTGGGAGAAAGGCTAGGGTGATAAAAGAACTTTTATACTTTATATTACTGTTTTGGTTGTTATTCATTGGGTTATCTGCCTGGTAAGATTATGCAACTATTTGTTTTTGTCTTTATACTTTCCTACGTTAAAATAAAACAACACATAACAAATCCAATTAATCCTGTTGAATTTGTTTTAAATATCTGTTTAAAAATAGGCTATTACCTTGTTCAATACGAGTAGCCAGATAGAGCATCTCTCCTTGAGCAGCCAATTGGTGAACAGACAAAGCTGAAACAATATCATAAAATGCTTCATGTATTATCTATAGGGTACACTTTTATCACTCCATGTTTATGCCACAGTTTTTCAAAAACAAAAACTATCATTTTATTGCTTTAAAAAACTTAAAGTATTTCCTAACATTACAAGTCCCTATTCTGTTATCTGAGAATTGACCCTTACACGTTTATTTAAGGTAATCCTAATATCTGCAAATTGGCATTATCCATGACATTTATTCTGAAGAAATGGTTTAGATACTTTAAATGCTATCTCTTATGCAAATTTATGAGGAAGCCAGGTCTAAAGCACACAATGACACTCCTTGACTTTTTACTGACTCCACTGAATTCCTAAATACTTTTTTTCCTCAAGACTCCATGGGTTTTTCTTAACATTAGGAAGAGAGAGGTTGTAAGTGGAAAACTGGCCTTGAGAATAAATTCTTGAGTATGGGTGTAGGTGTGTCTAATTAGCTGTGTGATCTTGGATAATCAATTAAACATTGCGGGATATGAACCAGATGACCTCTAGGTACTTATTTTCAGCTCAAAAATTGTATATTTTGACTATTTTAAGACAATCTCTTTATTTTAAAACAACACCAGACAGGTATTGTTCTTTGAGACTTCTCCTTAAAAATAAGCAGCACCTGATCATTGAGTTAAGTAATGTAACTGGATGGCCTCAATACAGAAAGGAAAGCAATTGGGAGACATTTGAAAATTTTTATAAGTAAACCAAAAACAGCCAGTAGGCAGGTTGAGTGTCCTAGAGGACTTTTTTGGCTCAATTGCTACAGCATGTGACTTATAAATCAGGAAGGATTTAGTATTTCCAAGGTAAAGATAGAAATTTTAGCATGCTTTAGAATATAGATGCATTTACATTATATTCTCGAATAAAGTTACTAACATAAATACAGTTTCTAACTAGTTTTCTCTCATTAACATACTCATACTATATGGAATATTTCTAGTTGAAATAGAAAAACTTTAATTCATTTTATTTCCTCTAGAATGATTCTACATTTTAAAAAATTGTGGGTACTTGGGAAGCTGAGGTGGAAGGATGGTTTAAACCCAGGAGTCCAGCCTGGGCAACATAGTGAGACTCACCTCAAAAAAAAAATGTGGATTCAAAGTTTTATAAAATATGGTTTCATATTCATATTACATTCACATTCAAAATTATAGCACAAATCACTCAGCTTTTACCATAAAATCACTTGTTGATCAGTGATCTAGTTTATAAGTAAGTGAAGCCTTGCACTCTAAGAACATGAAAATACTGATATATTAACTTCAGAGTTCAGAATAATTCATTGATTTTACAGTAAAGCTATAAAGGTTTTAATTATTAATATTTCACTCTGTATTTGCTCTCAACAGAGACACAACACATGAAATATTTAAAAATGAAACAATATATACAAATTTTATTACTAAAACTATTAGGATGTTTTGTTAGGATGTTACCATAATGTAAGACTTCAAAAAGGAAATATACATTTAACTTCATTTTTAATTGACAAGTAATAATTGTATATACTTATGGAGTACAATGTGATGTTTTGATATATGTTTACATTGTGGAATAATTAAGCTAATTAACAAAAATCTATCACCTCACATACTTATCATTTTTCATGGTGAAAACATTTAAAATCTATTCTTTTAGCAATTTTGAAATATACAATGCATTATTTATTATAGCCCATTTTGTACAATAGGTCATTAAAATTTGTTCCTCCTGCCTGTCTAGCTGAAACTTTGTACGCTTTGATCAATATCTCCTTTTTCCCCAACCATGCCCTTCCCCGACCCCTGGTAACTATCATTCTATTTTCTACTTTTATGAGTTCTACTTTTTTAGATTCCACATACAAGTGAGATTATGTGGCATTTGCCTTTCTGTGCCTGGCTTATTTCACTTAGCATAATGTCCTCCAGGTTTATCCATGCTGTTACAAATGATAAAAATTACTTCTTTTAAAAGATTGAACAGTATTATACTGTGTATATATACCACATTTTCTTTATCCAGAGAATATGCATTTAATGGAAATAATGTTTTAAAGTCAAACTCTTGAAACTACTATACAAGTAATAAGACTATTTTAATACATCAGTAGCAAATACTTACAATTTGCTAACAGAGGTGTAGTAGAGACCTCATTTCCTCTGTGTTTGTTGGTTAAAGTAGTTGACTGTTTTATGGGTGAGAAATGCTTTGTGGTAGAGGGAGTATAGACATGCCTTACTTGAATTCCCGGAGAAGGAGATGTATGAATATTGCATTCAGCTAAGTAAAAAATAAATTTAAACACATTAAAACAATGTTTTAATGACAAAGCATTTCAATAAGAGTTCTATGTCAATGTCTACATTAAAAAGAAATACATGAGATATAACAGCTTTAATGCAACTGTTTATCAAGTGATATTATTTATCACAAAAAAAATACTACTCACAGTGAAAGTTCCAGAAAAAAATGTATTAATCTTGAGCAATTTTATTCTGAGATTAGTTTTATTATTCAATAGGTTATTATAAAAGTAAATCTAGAAGATGAAGACAGATTCTACCACATTAAAGCACAGGAAGCTAATATAAATTAAATATCCATGGAACAAGGAATATTAAGCTAATTCATTTCTAAAAGGCACAAGGAATTTTTTTCCTAAGATTTTAAAAGAATAGGTAACTTCATTAGATAATTTATAAATAAACAAAGGTTAGGCCTGAAATTTTTAAAAAAGCAGTATGTACTTCCTTTAAAATAGACATTATCTAATGTGAAATTATTTAATTTTGGTTTCTCTGAGAATCTAGAACATCATATTAAAAAATGACTTCCAAACTCTTCTCCCAAACTCAAAATCTCATGACAAGGAAAAAAAAAAAACACCCAAATAAACAAAAACAAATGCAGATATTTATACCATAACTTTCAACCTTTAAATAGGACAGATGCCACCTCCAGGTCAGAGTTAACCTGATCTTGAATATTTTTACTATCCTCTTCATTTAATGACTTCACAAATCGAGAACACACATTCATATCAAATCGGTTAGGCAATATGAATTTCATTCCCATGGCAACACCCTGAGCTGATCCTTCTTCTGAATTGGGGTCCAGTGGATGTTCTATTTTAATGTCTGGCATGCCAGTTAGACTATAACTGCTGGGACATTCTTCCACTATCAGCTGGGCTCCAATATCCAGATTTGCTGATGTAGCCATGATTTCAACTGTAGTTTCAATAATTAAAACGTTTCTTCATGATTTCTTCTTGGTTTTATGTGAGTGGTTTCCAGTGTATTCTTAGAATCTGGATATTAAAAAATCTAAAAGAAAAAATTAGAAAATTAAAAGTATTATATCACCTTAGGTAAAAATATACAAAATCATCATTTTTAATCAAGTATCCAAACAATGCTCTTATAAGCACATAATAGAAAGCATATAGTGTTCAGAAGTACAGAAACCTGGGTATGAATCCAAACTTCACCATTTATTAGCAGTGTGACCTGTATAAGTTACTCAACTTCTCTGAGCCTGTCTCATTTGTAAAATAGGGATATCACCATTAACCTTACAGCACCCTGGTAAAGATCAAATGAAATACTGTACAATAATGTTCTCATCTACACTGCTTTGTTCCAACAAATTTTAGTTACTGTTTCTCCCCTTTCCTCTACCTGAATATTGCCAAAGGATAAAAGATCAGGCTAACAATGAAAACAAACTTTCATATTAAAACTTTAATCTCTTACCTGAAGTTCATTTTTTTAATATGCTGTTTATAAAAGTGGCTCTTAGTTTGAATTTAAGAAAAGGTATAACTCATGTTGTACCCAAGTTTATTGGCATTGTTATCTATAACACCTGTGATTTCTAGACCATGAAAAGCTTCATAAAGCTTTGGCTTTGATGAATTGAAGGTATATTTATCAGTTTTTGTTCAGATCAAGCACTTGTAACTTAATGTAGGTTTTTATGAAAAATGTAGATTATGCATTGGCTTTCCAAAATATACTGCTTCAGATATATTATCGCTCGAGACTGGAAAAAATTAATAACATTTCCAGTTCATTTTTCATGTTAGGGTTTATTGCCTCTTAAAAATTTTGAGAGAGTGCAGTGTGTTTTAAAATTGGAATTAATTGGAATGAAAAGAGAAAAAAGCATTCGGATCGCAGTGGAGCAGGGGTGGCAAAACATAAATTTAGAGAACCACTTTTTACAGCTTTAAAACCGTTTCAAAGACTGATCCTGGCGGGTGGGGGGGGCCCTCACGCCTGTAATCCTAGCACTCTGGGAGGCCGAGGTGGGCGGTATTGCTCGAGGTCAGGAGTTTGAAACCAGCATGAGCAAGAGCGAGAGCCGTCTCTACTATAAATAGAAAGAAATTAATTGGCCAACTAATATGTAGAAAAAAAAAAGACTGATCCTTATAACAATTCTTTGAGTGGGCATTTCAAGTAATTATTAATATTATGTCCACTTAAGAAGAAATAAAAAAGCTCATAAATTATGAGGGACTTATCCAGCTCTCTGACTCCACTACCCTGACCATTTAAAATAAGCGGGGGCATTAGGTTGTGCGTGGTGGCTCATGCCTGTAATCCTAGCACTCTGGGAGGCCGAGGCGGGAGGATTGCTAAAGTTCAGGAGTTCAAAACCAGCCTGAGCAAGAGTGAGACCCGTCTCTACTATAAATAGAAAGAAATTAATTGGCCAACTAAAAATATATAGAAAAAATTAGCCGGGCATGGTGGCGGGTGTCTATAGTCCCAGCTACTCGGGAGGCTGAGGCAGGATTGCTTGAGCCCAGGAGTCTGAGGTTGCTGTGAGCTAGGCTGACTCCACGGCACTCTAGCCTGGGCAACAAAGTGAGACTGTCTCAAAAAATAAAGTAAAATAAAATAAGCGGCGGCATTAAACTAGTTCAAAAATTTCACAAGGGAAAGTTAAATAAATGACATGAAGTAAGAAAAAAAAAAGCAACAAGTAACAAAGTTAATACACTTTAGCAAAAGGAAAGAAGGAAACCAGAAAAGAAATTTAGTTCAGTGATTCAAATGGAGATGGATGTGTAATACAGAAATCCATGGGTCCAAAAGGGATTGCACAACATGAACTGTTTCCTAAGGGAAGAACTATTTCCCTCATTCTCCTACCCTGGGGTGGACTAACTGCTACTCCCCTGAGCTCTTAGGACCTTGCATATGTCTCTATTTACCATTTCTTGAGAATTTCCATTTAAACTTCTAGTAAATTGAAAACTCCTCTAGGATGGGGCCCACTTTTATTAATCTTTGCACAAAAAAGCAGTACTTGGTCCTACCAGGTGCTCCATAAATGTTTTCTGATCTGAACTTCAACAACTTTTGATATCCTTTTCTATTTCTAACATTTGCTGATTAGATCTGGTTTTCCATTCCCCACATCGCTTAAAAACTAGATGTGCAACCCTGGACAAATAAATCATGTTAAGTTTTCTGAGATTCACTCATCTATAAAATAAAGATGTTGAAACAGTCATCTCTACTATTCTCTAGAGCTCTAAACAGCTTCCATGTTATAAATCAGGGTTTACAGATGGAATTACCAGTCTTTGAGGGGAGAATAGCAAATGTGCTTTTGCTGAGGCAGGGGTGTGTATGGAGAACAGAACCTTATCTCAGCTCTAGAAAGGAGAAGCAAAGTTGACTAGTGAGCCAAAATTTTGAAGAATAGGAGAGGGAGGGAAAAAATATGACCGAGAAGAGGAGACAGTGATAAAAAGAGGTAAAGCAATGGATAACTAGGATCACCTTGATTTGTCAGAGCCAAGGGATGAAGGGAGAGAGAGCCTAACAAGATAAAGTGGGCAACTGTGCTAGTCCCTAATGGATGCTAACGACAGTAGTCCCCATTGTTCTTCCTGATCCTGGAACTGTCCTGAAAGGAAAGAGGAAGGTGCTATGAAAATGAATGATGTCTCACAGGCGACAGGTGTCCCGGCGTCCCAGGACAGGAGCCCGCTGGATGGCAGACTGGTGGGGAAGCAAGTCCGCTCTGTCGCCACCGGCCAGCTGTACCCGAAAAGTCCCAGGCGGAAACAGTCGCTCAAGCGCGGCGAGCGGATCTCGGGGACAGAGGCGAGAGGCCCACCAGGTGGGAGCGCAGGGCCAGGCGACCACCTTGGATGGCAGAGAGCGAGTCGGGTTTTTCCGCCTGCGGCCACAGACTAAATGCAAGCCCCCAAGCCCGGACTTGTTTTGGCCGCGACGTCACTTCCGATTTTTTCTTTCGCTTTCTGGCCAAAAAACGTTCCTCATCAGTGCAGCTGAGAGCACTTCCGGGTTTTCTTTTCTTTCTCTCTCTCTCTTTTTTTTTTTTTATGGCCTGCTTTACGCTTCTTGGTCCATCCTGCCGGAGTACTACAGAGACTGAGTCACTTCAGTTGACGGCGGTAGATCAGAAGAGCAAGACCCCAATCTCTTCCTTCGGCCACGCTACCTCCTCCTGATCGCCCCGCCCACTGACCCGCCTGGCGTCATCCGGACTGCGCTGTGTACGTCATCTTCGCGCGACGTTAGGCGCGTCGTGTGTGTCGGCGCTGCTTGGGGGTCCGTGTGATTTTGCGCGAGTGACCCAGAACGGTCCAGGTTAGGGAGCTGGCAGGATCCAATTAATTGTCCTTGGAGCCGGTGTCTCGGCGGACCCTTGGGGCCCAGCGGAGGTAGGTGAAGGCGGCTTACATTGAAGGTAGCTTAGACTCACATCCAGCCTTCTTGGTATCTGGCATGCTCTTCTGGCGCTTCCTAGGCTCCGTAAGAGAACGAGTGGCTAAATTCTTTAACCGGCCTCTTAGGTTCTAGCTCGACTTAGATTTTCCTCCTCTACGATCACACCCTCTCCTGTCCACCGTTATTAGTTCCTGGAGTAATCAGAACCCCTCTAAGGCCCTGGACAGATTTCCAATCTCTGTCTTTGCTTGTAATGTGCTCTCAGGGGCGAAGAGGACATAATGAAATTTAGAAAGATTTGGGAATAAAATCAGACCTTGTTAACTATTTGGATGTTAGGAGTGAGAAAGAAGGACATGTCAGGCTGAGTCTAGATTAATAGCTGGTGCCAATCACGAGCCAAAATGGAGACCATTGGGAGTATGTGAGGGCGCACAGACCGTGTCTTTCTCATTCACCATTATATCTCCATTGCCTAGAACAGTGACCTGCACGTTGGTAGGTACGTGAGTGAACAGAAAAGTGTTTCCTCTTTAATCATTGATTGTTGTGTTTCTTCAAAACAGCCTTTAAAAAATAAGGTACACATTTTTTTTTACTTTCCCTTTTTTTTTTTTTTGAAGCCGATTCATGCTCTGTCCTTCTGGTTGGAGTGCAGTGGCTGGATCATAGCTCACTGCAACCTCAAACTCCTGGGCTCAAGCGATCCTCCTGCCTTAGTCTCCCCAGTAGCTGAGACTACAGGCACACACCACCACTCCCGCCTAAAAATTTAATTTTTTGAAGATGAGGTCTCACTGTGTTGCTCAGGCTGGTCTCAAACGCCTAGACTCAGGTGTGTCTCCTACCTCAACCTCCCAAAGTGTTGGGATTACAGACATGAGTGACAGCGCCCAGCTGTCATACCTATTTATTGTGGTTTTATTGAAGTAATGTTTTCAGGCTTTTAAGAATAGCACCACTGGAATCATTTACCTGACAACATTGATCTTTTGCCATCAAATAGTTCTGGAAAGATATTTTGGCTTAATTACGTGTTATTTAAAAGTTTTATTTTTATCCTATTCTGTCACTTTGATTTAGAATTTACTTTCAGAAGTGCTTTATTACGTTTTTTTCCTACTGTTTAAACCTTTCAAAATTAGTTTAATTTTAAACTTCACTATCAGAAAATTATGCTTTAATATTTATTTTAAACTTTTAAATTTAACTTTAAACTTCTACGTTAGAATAGTAGCTTCGTTTTTCTTTTTTCTTGACATTTTTAGGCTTTCAGGAAGTCAGGTACCCAGACTGTGTTCTTATAGATTAAATGTCACCCTAAACTTAGTTTCAGGAAACTTATATATTTACAGTTTCACCTTAATGTTTCCTGTTGTCAACAATGAACATTAAGCCAATGTGCTTCTTTTTGGTTTGGCTACTGGAAAGCTGAGTCAGATTTATCCCCAAGTATTGTAAGACAGTTGGTTAGGTGTGTAACATTTGGGTACAGCCTCTGTGTACAGCTGAGTAGGTGGTGCGGTTTGGTAGCCCTTATATAAATTATTCCTGCTTCCTTTAGATTATCTCTTCTGGATTACGATTAAATGGTTTATTGGTCACTAATCTATAAACTTCCACGCAGCCTTTTGAAAGAAGACAGGATGAAAATTACATGTACAAGCTTATGGATAATATGAATATAAAATATTTTCTTTTTCAGACTTAAGGCAAAGATACTAATTACTTCTAATATCAATTCCAAACTATTGTCCCTTGGACAACAGTGCAATTATATGAAATTATGTCTGGTTACAAGCCTGTAGCTATTCAGACATATCCTATACTTGGTGAAAAAATCACCCAAGATACACTATACTGGAACAACTATAAGGTGAGTATGGGAGATAATGAGGAAGGAGGGATTTGTGTTTATGCTAGTTGTGTTGTACTTTGGATACTCTAACAGAGAACTGTTAACTGAAAAATCTATCAGCAACTTATTGTTTGGGTAGATAATTTGATATCAGTTTTTTCTTGGAATTTTATATAAAAGTTCATACTGCTTAATCAGTTTAACTATATAAGTGCCTAGCACAGAATAGATGATCAATCAATGCCAAATGAATTAAATTTTAGAATTTGAATCTCATATGCAAGAAGATATTTTCTTGCCTTTCTTTTTTTTTGTCCGCCAGGCTAGAGTGCAGTGGTGGTATCATCATAGCTCACTAACCTCAATTCCTAGGCTCAAGTGATCCTTCTGCCTCAGCCTCCGGAGTAGCTGGAACTGCAGGTGCACATCACCATGCCCAGCTTATTTTTCTGTTTTTTGTAGAGACAGAGTCTTGCTCCTGCTCAGGCTGGTCTTGAACTCCTGGCCTCAAGCAGCCCTCCCACCTCGGCCTCCCAAAGTGTTAGGATTATAGGCGTGAGCTAGCAGTCCTGGCCTTCTTGCCTTTTGTAATCTATGGAAGAAATGGTGTGAAATTAGTTTTTCTATACCATCTGAAAAGGTTTACACAGATGATTTTTTAAAAATAAAACTGAACAACAAAATAGAAAAATGCACAAAGCTTGGGTTTGGAAGGTTTGTGGAAAAAGAAATATAAATGGTCAATAAATATATTAAAAGGGCCTCAGCTTCACTTATAAATAAAGAAATGCAAGTTAAGACAGTAATTCAGATACTATTTTTCATCTGTTATATTGGCACAAATGAAAAATTTTGATCATCATTGTTACTTGAAAGAGGGGAATTGGCACAAACTTTCTGGAGGGCAATTTGGCAATATCTATCATGATTTTTTAAATGCACATACTTTTTGACCTTGTGCTTTAACAACTTAGAACATACTCAGTGGACATACTCCCAAAAGTTTGCTAAGATACGTGTATAAAGATGTTAGTTGAAGTATTATTTGTAATAGTAGAAATCTTGAAAGACCTATGTTTATTAGTAGTGGACTGGTATAGTAAATTATAGTGTGCCCTTATAATGGATGGTAAATCTATTGCTCATATGAAAAGTTAGCTGAGATGTGTTATTAAGTGAAAAGAAGCAAGGTGTGGGACAACCTACATAGTGTAATCATCTTTTTGTCATTTTAAAAATACATTGTTAAATGTATGCTGGTATGGGCATACCTTTTTTTTTTCTGGTAGGAATCATAGTAAACTCAACAGCTGAAGAGACAGAGTGGGCTGTATCTTTCTAACCATATGTTTATTTACCTTAGTGGCAACAAGGATAGTCTAGGTAAAGGGATTTAGACTTTTTTGCTTTGCTTTCTTCATAATTTTCTATTAAATACAACCTAATAAGTGTTACTAAAAACAAAAATAAATGGTCTGTAAGAAGTTACATAATGCTTAAATAGGTCTTACCGGTTGTAACTCTGTTAATATTCTATTATTTTTCATTAAGACCCCTGTTCAGATTAAGGAATTTGGTGCCGTGTCAAAAGTAGACTTTTCTCCTCAGCCTCCTTATAATTATGCTGTCACAGCTTCCTCAAGAGTAAGTATAATATTAAATTTCTTTATTTTTCTTTTGTATAGTTTACTACTGATCTTGAGCCATCTGGTGAAATACTGTTTTTTATCTTGTAGATTCACATTTATGGGCGATACTCCCAAGAGCCTGTAAAAACCTTTTCTCGATTTAAAGACACAGCATACTGTGCGACTTTTCGTCAGGATGGTAAATTGCTTGTGGCTGGCAGCGAAGATGGTGGAATTCAGCTTTTTGATATAAGTGGGAGGGCTCCCCTCAGGCGGTTTGAAGGCCATACAAAGTAAGAGACAGTTGGTTTTGTGTGCTCTTGTTTTCTTTTATTTTATTGTAAGCTCTGTTCTTTCTTTGGGCTTTGATTGAAAACATAGAGAGCAGTTCTATGATTAAGTACCTTTATGTACCATATTTCCTGATTGTTCTAAGACAGAATGCTTAACTTTGGTTCCATGGTCCGGTTTCATGGGGCTCATGAATTACAATGGGGCCTAGAATTGTATATGACATTTTAGGAAATGAACGTTTATCTAGGGAGATATTCTATAGCTTTCATTAATTTCTCAGTAGTGTCTGTGAGCCAGTTGAGGGTATGAATTACTGAACTAAAGGCAACCTTACAGCTATAGAACTCTATAAGCCTGTACTATCTTAGATGCTGTCATGTTGAAGTCAAGTTGGAAGGTGAATTTTATTTTGCCCCTTGATAAACTGAATGGCTATCACAGTTTTATAACTCTGTTCTCAGCATTACCAATGTCATTGCTGAAATTTGCTATTGATTGAAAATCTCAAGTGTTTTTTATTGTGTATTACCAGGATGGTCTTGTTCCATCAGTGAAATATTTAAAATATAACAGAAATTCCCTTAACGTGATTCTATTTACTATCAAGTCTGTTTAGTTTTTTGAAGAAGTTTTTGAAATTTTTAAGGTTAAAGTGTCTTTGCTCCAGCATTTAGAACATTCACTTTCATTAAGCAGCTAAGTAGAATTGTTAACATATTAGAAAATATAATTTTAAGGCTATTGTCTAATATTTTTATTAACTTCATAGTGTAAGAGTATTTACATTTTTTAATTGGCTAGGAGGCAAATACTTGTTTTAAAGGTTTCTTTTTCTCTCATGATTTCCCTGTATAAAAATACTCCCTGAAATTGAACTGCTTTTTTTGTTATCTGGGAAAAAGGAACATTTTATGTAGGAAGATGCCAGAAAAATAATTTTTTTCTTGCCTTTTAATACTGATCCTTGATCTTTCAGAGCAGTTCACGTGGTAGATTTTACAGCTGACAAATACCATGTGATCTCTGGGGCTGATGACTATACAGTTAAATTATGGGATATTCCAAACTCCAAAGAAATTTTGACTTTTAAAGAACATTCTGATTATGTGAGGTGTGGATGTGCTAGCAAACTTAACTCGGATCTCTTTATAACAGGTTGGTAAACTCTTTTCCCTCCTGAAGTAGATGATCTTACTGGGATATACTTTAATGTTGCCATGGGACTGTTGGGATGGAGGGGTTTAAGACTTTTTCATAAAGGAATATGTTTCTGATTCATTCTCCAATTGTTTTTTATTTTTTTCTTTTTGTGGTTGTTCTTGTCCTTCAAATGTGTTTGAAAGCATTAGGCTGCTTTGAAAACATAAATGACCGTCAAAACTGTGATGCCTAGTACCCAGGTTTTCAGAGAGCCCACAGCAGCCAAGGAGCAAATACAGTGCAGTTTAGCCTTTGTGGGTGCCTTTACAAAGATTCCCAGATGATTCAGTAGTGACAGGAGTCTGAAGATAGGAGTAATTTAAGATGAGAGCAAGTAAGATTCTGTGTAGTATTGTATCGTGCTTCTTCAGAAACGATCAGTGGTAGAGGTTTGGAGGTACTGTGTCTTCATGAATATATGTGTATGTCTTTTTAATATCCCCTCTAAGCTTTTTTTCCCTTTTAAAATTTATATCTGTATATACACAAACACATATAGCTTTTATTGTTTTAAACATTGAAACTTACATAATGAAAAATTTACATTTTAGGATCATATGATCATACTGTGAAGATGTTTGATGCACGAACAAATAAGAGTGTTCTCTCTGTTGAGCATGGGCAGCCAGTGGAGAGTGTCCTGCTTTTTCCCTCTGGAGGTCTTCTGGTGTCAGCAGGTATTTCTTTTAAAAATAGCTTTCACCAATATTGTTAGTCTTCAGATTGTTTTCATCCATTGCTATTTATAATTTATCAGCGTGTACTTGAATTGCATTCATAAGTTTTTGTTCAAATAGTTAATAAGTGGGACAGGCAAGCAGTTGTTATTTATTGTGCACCTAACACGAGCCAGGCACTGTGCTGTTATCTCTGATGCCCTAGATGATTCTATAGGATAGTTTGCTTTTTCCCTGTTTTACAGCTAAAGAGGTAAATAAAAGTTTTACTTAATTTTTCCAAGGCAAAGTGGTAAATGGCAGATATGAAATCACAGAACTTGGGAGCCTACGTTGTGTATTTAATCCTGTGTCAACTTTGACACCAGAAATCTAGTTCATACTCCTATCATTCATATCTAAAAAATGTGTGGCAGGTTTTGAAAACTGGTGCTTTCAGACCTAGAATCAGGCTTATTCTTTTTATGTGACTCCCTTGATTGAAATGTCTGTACCCAGCAAGTAGCTGATAATGCTAGAAGAAGAGATAATGTGGAGTCAAAAGGGGCCTTAATACATTTTTCAACAAGTAAAAAAACTGAGGACTTTTTTTGTCATGTTGAGCATAGTGCATTTTCATAGTTATAATGGAAGAAGTAAATTGGCTTTTTTCATTTGTCCATAATGTAAAAATTAATGTATTGACTTTGGAAGAATGTATAGGTAGTATATATACTTGACAGCATTTATATGGGGGTGTGTGTAGCCTTTTTTTTAACTTCCAAAATCCAGGTAGAAATTATCCCCAGTACCTATTTGGTTTAAAAATAAATTGATAATGTTGTCAGGTGTATCTACTTTTCTTGGCTGTTATTTTGAGAAATGGAAAAATGATCAAGTTGAGCAAGGAGAATGGAAATCTGTATGCTAATCTCCACTGTGCCACTACCTAATTGTGTGACCTTGGGTAATCCCTTCCGGGCTCTAGACCTTGAAAATGAGAGGTTGAACTAAATCAGTGGTTTCAAACTGTGATCTCTCTTATGAGGTGCCACATGCCAGTGGAGTGATGGGGACCGTGGGTTGGGTTCCCGTTCCCCAATTAGGGTAAATAAGTACTTCACTTCACTCTCCCACCTCTTTTTCTGTTTTCCATACCAGACTTTTGCTTGATAGATATTTTGTTGAAAATCCACATTATTCATTTCTATTGTTATACAGAATTTCTTTTAAAGAATGATTTTACCATAATTTTCTTAAAATGAACTCTTTTTCAGTTTACCTTTTATTTTGCCAGGCAATTCTGTACACTTCACAAATATGAAATTATTTAATTGTCATACCAGTTCTGTGAGGTGTGGAAACTGTTATTATTAGTGACATCCAGTAAGTGGTAGAGCCAGGGCTTAAACTGGGCATTTTGGCTCTGGAATGGGTCGTCAGCCTCCATGCTGTATGGAGTGTTCAGTAAAGAATGCTTTTCAGATCTTTAACATTTGGAATATATGGGCAGACTATCAAACTAATGATTATTTCTTTCTATAGGAGGTCGTTATGTTAAAGTCTGGGACATGTTGAAAGGAGGACAGTTGCTAGTGTCTTTGAAAAATCATCACAAAACTGTGACATGTTTATGTCTAAGCAGCTCTGGACAGAGGCTACTTTCTGGCTCACTGGATAGGTAAGCATTTTAATTTTCTTTGTTTATTATTATTGTACACATGTTTACCACTTGAGGAAATTTCAGCAATATTTGTGATGAATAATTCTGATATGGTTTCCATGAAAATCTATTGAGTTGAAAATAGTTTGACCTTTTATTTAAATATTGCCACTTATTTTCTCCTTTGACATAATTTGTTTTAACTTTAAGCAATATTATTGAACCATTTGAATGATAACCATTTTAAATGATGTTATTCTATAAACTCTTAAAACCATTGTACATTCATATATTTAAAAGTTTTTATAATGAATATATGTAGTATATATTCTAGTTTATATTCTTTAAAATTTAAAGCTTCACATGGACATTTCTACACATTAATGTGGTCCAAATACTACTATCTTAAAGATATTTAGTATTAATGTTCCAGAACAGTACCATCTAATAGAAATATGAGCCACATAATGTAATTTTAAATGTTTAATAGCCACATTTAAAAAGTTTTTTAAAAATTAGATAAAATTAATTTTAATAATGTATTTTATTTAGTCCAATATCTAATGTAGAAAAATATATAATGTATAATATAATTTTAACATGTAATCAATATAAAAATTATTGAGAAAGTAGAAGTAAGCATCTAAATATATGCACTATCAAACATGCACTATGATACAATAAATTTTATAATAATCACTGCCTCAGTTTTTAAATTTAAATTAAATTAAAAATTAAATAAAATTAAAAATTCAGGTTTTCATTTTCACTAGCCACATTTCAAGTGGTCAGTAGCCACATGTGGCTAGAACTATGGCACAGTTTTAGAATTTACTTTTCATCTTGGTCATTTTATTTCCATATTGCCATTTTTCTGCTGTTATGAAAAGCCTGGGTTTTCAGTACATTTATTAAAAAGTATACAGTCATCCTTTGGTATCTGTGGAGGATTGGTTGTGGGTGCTCAGGTCACTTCTGTAAAATGGTGTGTGTAGTATTTGCATATAATCTATGCATACCCTCCTATATACTTTAAATCATCTTTAGATTACTTATAATACCTAATACAATGTAAATGCTTTATAAATCATTGTTATACTGTATTGCTTTTTAAATTTGTATTTTTTATTCTATTGTTAATTTTTATTTATTTCAGATGTTTTCAATCCACAGTTGGTTGAATCTACAGATGCAGAACCATTACAGACAGTCGACTGTACATATTTTAAAAGCTAGAAAATATTTTTAATACAAAGGAATTTGTTATGTAAACATATGGCAAATTCTCTAACATAGTGTTAATAGGCAATTTGGGACTTGAATTTTAGATGTTCATAAAAAGCTAAGTGTAAACTGCCTCCGTTTGTAGTGGTTGTCAACTAAGAGTGATTTTTATTCCCCAGGCAATGTATAATAATATCTGGAGAAATTTTTGTCACAACTTGAGGTCCTGGTGCTATTGCCATATAGGGGATAGAGGCCAGGGAGGCTGCTAAACATCCTGCGTTGCACTGCACAGTCCCCACAACAGAGAATTCTATGGTCCAAAATGGCAATGATGCTGGGGTTGAAAAACCCTGTTCTTTTGACTTCAAATATATTTTCACCGATACTTTTTCTTTACTTCCAAGTTTTATCTTCAGGTGACAGTGGCTCAGGGTCTGTCTTTCTGTTTCTTTTTTAAGTAGCTAGTCGAAGTCTTTGTACAAACATATGGTTAGTGCTCATATACAGTTCATTTTTTAAGGGATTCAGTGACAAATTAGTTTGTAATTAACATTACTAATCATTGTTTTTCTTCACTGTTTATATAAATTTTAATATTCATATTTTAAGTTGTCAAAAATAGAAAGTTTGCATTTTATGATCATTGCCAAGATGATTTGTGACAAGCTTTTCTTTTTTATTAGGAAGGTGAAAGTATATAGCACAGCTTCCTACAAAGTAGTCCACAGTTTTGATTATGCAGCTTCAATTTTGAGTCTCGCCCTTTCAGTAAGTACTTTTACCTCTTTTTAAAGCTGTCACTAACCTTGCCTGTTAAATGAAACACAAGTGGTCTATATTTGGATTTGATTAAGTCTTCTTGCCGTGTTAGATATTTGATTTAAGATAATTGCTAGAATATATGACTTGTCCAAGTAACTTAGCATGAATTCACATTTAGGTTCCACTCCCTGCATAGCATCAAGTACAGTGCTATAGGCATTGCTAACACTAAGGGCAGGGTGTGGGAAGTTGGTAAGTCTCTTTTTAACTCTCGGAGCAGAGAGTTCGCTCTCAGAGCGGAAAAAAGGTGGAGGAAAAGGGTGCCACATAATGAAATATCTCCTTTTCTTTGTTGCCTACTCTTTTTGAAATGAATATTATTAGGTTTCATGAGGAACCACATTCGGGCAGGAAGGCATTTGAATATATTATGTAGAAGTCTGAGTTGGGAGAGGAAAAGCTTATTAAAAATGGCTTTTTGGGATAAGATTGTAGAAAGTCATGCCACCATGTAATGCTTGATGCCATTAACCATGTATTATTATATAAACTTTGCCAGTGATATTTTATGAGTATAAGTTTTGTCAATGTAATGGTATCCTAGAGGAAGAGATGATTTTGCTCTTTTTGCATAGATCATTTTTAGGTAGAGTATCTGTGTCTGAATGGAACTGTTGGTGAATGTATGGATGAGCAGCAAACACATTATAAGTGTTTTTTGAAGTAAAAGTACTATAAATTATGAGTTAGAAATAGACTATCTGATTTTTCTGATTGCTCTTATCAGCATCAAGATGAGACAATAGTTGTAGGAATGACCAACGGAATACTAAGTGTTAAACACCGAAAATCTGAAGTAAAGAAGGATTCTCTTCCCAGGAGAAGGCGGCCCACATATCGAACCTTTATTAAAGGAAAAAATTACATGAAACAGCAGGTATTAATGTATTTCTCATATTTGTTTAAAAGGTGAAATCTATTAGAGTAGCCAATTCTATCCCTAAACATTACTGAAAAGCATAATTCATGTGGCATTTAATATATGTTTTTACATCAGAATTATCTCCAGATTGCTAGATTGGGGACATTATTGATGCATAACAGGGAACAAGAACTACTTTATTTAGTACTCTAAATCATAACATAATGTTATAGTGCTTTACCACATTCAAAGTAGTGGTTTTCACACACAATCTGATTTCATCTTCTAAATAACCCTTAGAAGTAGTAGAGCTGATAATGTTCCCATTTGGCATTTGAGAAGATGAGATACAAAGAATTTGTGATTGATCCAGGATTTCATTACTAGAATCCAGAGTTGTTGAAATTAGATCTTAAATATCTCTGATTTTTGTTTTCTTTCTCTTTCTACTAATCACACTGCCTGCCATATAAAGCGAATTAAAATGAGTAATTTTTGTCGAGAATTGAGGCTATTGTGTGTGTTGTAAGTTAAAATTGTAAGAGAGTAAGAACACAGTGATGTGGCAAATTATTTCATTTTTATTAAATCTGCATTATGGTCATACGGGCATTATTTGTGATATAGTTCAGGGGTACCACTTCATTATGAAAAAGTTTATATTTAATGTGTCTATGTACAAATAGTAATTTTTTCTCCTCTATAAATTTACTTTTCAATATAGGATGACATTTTGATCAATAGGCCAGCAAAGAAATACCTAGAATTGTATGACAGAGATCTGAAACATTTTCGGATCTCTAAGGCACTTGACAGAGTCCTTGAGGTGAGTGAGGAGCATTCTTAAAAGAATCATTTTATTACTTGTCTTGCATATTACTGTGACTTGGACCTGTGAAGATCGAAACCTATTCAAATTTTATAATTTAGTGAAAGATGTTAATTTTTTTCTTGTGCCGTTTTGTCTGCTCATATCGACTCTGAAAATTTTCCTAGCCTACTTGTACAATAAAGACACCTGAGGTTACGGTTTCCATCATAAAAGAGCTAAATCGAAGAGGAGTCCTTGCAAATGCCCTTGCAGGTCGGGATGAAAAGGAAATCAGTCGTGTTCTTAATTTTTTGATAAGGTATGTTTTATGTCTGTGAAGCACTTATATTTTGCATCTGAAATCCTTTTTTGTCTCCAAGTGAGAGACATTTTGTTTGATCTTTAAAGAACTATTGGAACAATTAAATCTGTTTTAAGGATTTTTTAAGTTTGCAAGTTTCATTAAACAGAATTTTTACTTTGTAGGAATCTTTCTCAGCCAAGATTTGCCCCTGTTTTGATCAATGCTGCTGAAATAATTATTGGTAAGTAAGTAGTTGTTAAAACTTGAAAATCCTGGCCGGGCGCGGTGGCTCACGCCTGTAATCTTAGCACTCTGGGAGGCCGAGGTGGGCGGATTGCTCGAGGTCAGGAGTTCAAAACCAGCCTGAGCAAGAGCGAGACCCCGTCTCTACTATAAATAGAAAGAAATTAATTGGCCAACTAATATATATAGAAAAAATGAGCCGGGCATGGTGGCACATGCCTGTAGTCCCAGCTACTCAGGAGGCTGAGGCAGCAGGATTGCTTGAGCCCAGGAGTCTGAGGTTGCTGTGAGCTAGACTGACGCCATGGCACTCACTCTAGCCTGGGCAACAAAGCGAGACTCTGTCTCAAAAAAAAAAAAAAAAACTTGAAAATCTTAACATGCTTGGACAAGTAGAGATGTCTAATAATAAAATCAGATTTGGAAATGAAGTAGATCAAAATATCTTGGGTGTTTTTTAAAATTTATTTTTATTTATTTATTTTTTAAGACAGGGTCTCGCTCTATTGCCAGGGCTAGAGTACAGTGACATCATTATAGCTTACTGCAATCTCACACTCCTGGGCTCAGGAGATCCTCTTGCCTCAGCTTCCCAAGTAGCTGGGACTATAGGTGCACCCTACCATGCACAGCCAATTTTTCTATTTTTTTGTGGAGATGGGGTCTTGCTCACACTCAGGCTGGTCTCGAGTTCCTGGCCTCCTTAAGTGTTGGGATCTTCCCACAGCCTCCTTACGTGTTGGGATTACAGGAGTGAGCTACCCTACCCAGCTTATATTTAATATATATATATATATTTTTTTTTTTTTTTTTGAGACAGTCTTGCTTTGTTGCCCAGGCTAGAGTGAGTGCCATGGCATCAGCCTAGCTCACAGCAACCTCAAACTCCTGGGCTCAAGCAATCCTGCTGCCTCAGCCTCCCGAGTAGCTGGGACTACAGGCATGTGCCACCACGCCTGGCTAATTTTTCCTATATATATTAGTTGGCCAATTAATTTCTTTCTATTTATAGTAGAGATGGGGGTCTTGCTCTTGCTCAGGCTGGTTTCAAACTCCTGACCTCGAGCAATCCGCCCGCCTCGGCCTCCCAGAGTCCTAGGATTACAGGTGTGAGCCACCGCACTGGCCTATATTTAATATTTTTATACTTTTTTAAACCAATGCATAGCAAGATGTTTCTAGTTAATGTATTTTCTTTCTCTCTTTTTAGATATATATCTGCCTGTGATTGGTCAGTCCCCTGTAGTTGATAAAAAGTTTTTGGTACTTCAAGGACTTGTAGAAAAAGAGATTGATTACCAAAAAGAACTACTAGAAACCTTGGGGATGATGGATATGCTTTTTGCTACCATGAGAAGGAAAGAAAGCACTTCTATGTTGGAATCTGATGGATTTCTAGAGAATAAGAAGATAGAATCATAGTGTTTGCTTAGTAAAACATACAAGAACTCCTAACTTGGAATAGATTTGACTCTATTAACTGTTGGAAAAAGAATCTCTTTGATACATTAAAAAAAGCATTTACAGAAGCAGTTCTATGGAAGATACTGGAATAATTATGATTAGAAAATAAGTACCTGTTTTAAGAAATAGTTTTCCATGTAATATTTTGAGTTATTTGTGGCATCTTCAGCTAGAAGCTCTCAGTTGTCTTGGTTACAGGGTATGTCTACCTTGGATGAGTTGATATTAATTTTATGTAGCAAAGTTCTGTCAATATTTAGGTGGCCATTGAGATAGGAGTTCAAATAATGAACCCTCTCTGGAGAACATTCCAACTAGGAATCCTGCCAAAGGAATGGAGCCTGTTTTTTTTTACGTCTATCCTGGAAAACAACAACAAAAAATGGCAACAACAAAAAACTCTTTCTTCACTCTAATCAGTGCCTTTGGGATTTCCAGGCCCTTACTTAGCTTGCCTCCCCCCTTGTTTATATTGTCGTCTTAGATCACATTCTCTGCTTCAGCTAGTAATAAGACTGTATCTGTTCCAATGTGGCCAATCAATAGTCTGCTCTAAATAGATGACATTAGCTACATATATATTGAGAGTGTGATAAGGCAGATTTGATACCTGAAAAGTATGCTGTCTATCCCAGGCTCTTTTTATTTCTTTAATCTTGACTACACAGATAGACCTTATTGGACTACTTTTTCCCCCCCTTCAATGTGTAGCCTTTCTGCAAAGTTTTTACCTTTATCAGATCAGGGAAATGATAAAATTTGTCATTTTTCTATACTAAATAGCCTTTCAACCTATCTTGATATGTTTGGAGCTTGTCTTGTAGCTATCAAAACCCTCTGAAAGCTATTTAATTTGTATTTAGAATTTTTTCTCTATTTTTCACAATCATCTTGTGTTTCAGAACCCCAAACCAGAGCAATATGCTTTGAAAAATAGTTATTTTTGAAAGTTCAATGTAAAGCACTATTTTTTTAATAGAGATTCTTATTTTCTTCTTGGCTTTCTGAGATGTATCCATTCCTGATGGATAATGGATGGCTAGTGACTCCTAGTACACTGATTTCACAATAACTACCTCTCCCACCTTCCCCCAATTCTTACCCCAACTCGAGTAGGTAATAATCTGTAGGGAAAAATGTTTTGAGCTAGAAGAACCCTTAGAGGAAGGTTTTGTCATTGGAATTTTTCTCATAATTTCACTTCTAGAAATTCAGAAATTTCTAGCAATTTTTTTCTTTTTTGAGACAGGGTCTTGCTTTGTTGCTTGGAGTAGAGTACAAAGGTGTGGTCATAGCTCACTGTAGTCTCAAACTCCTGGGCTCAAGCAATCGTCTTGCCTCTTCCTCCTAGAGTGTTAGGGTTACAGATGTGAGCCTCTGTGCCCAGCTCCCCAGATTTTTTTTAAAGCAGAAAAAAGTGGGATACTTAACATGTTCTATTAAGGACATGTGCTCAAAAATATAGTCTAGTTCCCCTTTTAAGAACTGATTTAAACAGTCATACAGCACAATGGCTTGTAAAAAACCAGGAGTTTGCTTCCCTAAGTAATTAGGAGATTCATCAAGATCAGAAGCTGTGTTTTCAGGTTGAGATGGGTTAATTTATTTAAATAAAGTTTCTATTTAAAAGCTTTTTTAAAAAGTTAACTTCATAAGTATTCTGATAATTTGCATACTAGTATAAACAAGTTGAATTCTACCTAAATCTGTAACTGCCACCAATTTTGTAACACGTGACAAGGGTTTTCCCATGTTATATTATTTGACTCTCACAACAAGGATGGTAGTATTCTCATTTAACATTGAATTAACTAAAGTAGTTGATTCACTCTTGAAGTCCCCAAGCTTCAGTTCCTCATCATCCCAGCACTGTGAACTGGTTTGCCTGCTCTGGGCCCTAGACTACTCATTTCTCTTTAAGAAAACTTCACTGAGTGCTACAGTTCTCAAACGAAATATATAATGATTACAAATTTTCAAGAAGGTCAGGAAACAATTCCCTTGGTCAGCAATACTTTTTTTTGTGTTAAGTTCAGGAGTAGTTTTTATATGCATTGAGACAAACTGTAGCATTTGCTATATTAATTGGCATAGGACAGTATGTGACATTGGCCTTAAGATTCTAATTTTAAATGTCTGACAAATTTTTAGACTTGTGACTTTAGTTGGAAGGTATTGGTAAGCCTGGGAAAATTCTGAAATGTTTCAGAGAACTTGGAAAGTCACTATACGTATTTAATTTATTATATTTATAAGAGTTCAGCACTTGGCAAGGTTTTGCTTATTGGGTCATGCATTTGAAGTGCTTTTTAAAAGAGAATTACATTTCTTGAATGTATAAATGCTATTAAGTTGCTTGAAGGAATTTGAATTGTAAATGGGACTGTTAATAGTCTATCCAACTTAAATGAATTCTACCAAACATTAATTAAAGGCTCCCTTGAAATAATTATTAGAATGGAGTAGTTTTTTAACTGGAATATTCTGTGTTAAATTTAAAAGCTTAAGGAAAGTTTTTAAATGCTTAACTGTAACAAGTGACTATAAATTGTCTTTTCTATGAACAACATGCCCTCTTAGATGCTAAAAGAAACCCGCTTTTATTGGTACGTAAGTGGCTACATGCCTTTTCACAGTTGGACCAGGGATGGTACAACTGACTCAAGCCTTTTCTACACAGGGATTTGTAATCGGGGTTTATAATGAAATTCTTGATCTGGGAAGATGTGGGAGGCTGGAAATGCTAAGTCTGGGTCATCAGCAGAGAAAGTTGGTCTGCAGAGAGAAAGGAGAATGAAACCTAAGTGCAAAGAAAATAAAAAGATCATCTTGCTTCAGCAGATCAGACTAGAAAAAAGATAAACCATCTTAGTTCCTGATGACTTTCTATTCATTTTTTTTTTTTTTTTCTTGAGACAGAGAGTTCTGTTGCCCAGGCTAGAGTGCTGTGGCGTCAGCCTAGCTCACAGCAACTTCAGACTCCTGGGTTCAAGGGATCCTTCTGCCTCAGCCTCCTGAGTAGCTGAGACTACAGGCATGCACCACCATGCCTGGCTAATTTTTTCTATATACTTTTTACTTGTTCGACTAATTTCTTTCTATTTTTAGTAGAGATGGAATCTCGCTCTTGCTCAGGCTGGTCTTGAACTGCTGATCTGAAGTGATCTTCTTGCGTCAACCTCCCAGAGTGCTAGGATTACAGGCGTGAGCCACTGTGCCCGGCCTTATTTCCTGATGACTTTCTGTTCTGCCTATACTTCCTCCCCAAGGCATCCATGAGGTTCTTTGGAATCTCTCTAATGCTTTTTTGTTTAGGTGAACGTGAGTGGGTTTCTGTTATTTACAACCAAATGACTCCAAAGACACTAATCCACTGGTCCTGATATTTATTGAGACACATGAAAGGTCAGGGAAGAGGGGTTATATCAATGAATAAAATAGACAAAAATCTCTGCTCTCTTGGAACTAAGATTCTAGTTGGGGGTGATATTCAGTAAACAAGGTATTCAGTGGGTCAGATGGTGCTAAATGATAGGAGAACATCAGGCAGGGGAACGAGATGGAAATGTTAGGGGTGATAGGTGGGCTGCAGTTTCAAATAGAGTAGTTGGGGAAAGCCTCACTGGGGTGACTGGAGCAAAGTTCTTCAGGAAGTGAAGGATCCTCATTGATATCTAGGGGCAGAGGGCAAACCTCCGGAGGCAGAAGCATACCTGGGAGTTAGGAGGTGGGTGGCCAATTTAGTTGGCTTGGAGCAAAGGAGGGGAAAGGTAGAAAATGGGGTTGAAACTGGAGAGACGGTGCATTTAGACGACGGCTCTTTGAGTTTTCCCATAAAGGGGAACAGGAAAATTGTGCAATGACTAAAGGGATATGGGGTCAGAAGGTTGGTTTTTTTTAAATTAATGAGGTATAATTGATAAGCTACAAACTACTCATATTTAAAGTGTTCCAGTTGATGTGTTTTGGCATGTATACACCTATGAAACCACCACAATCAAGATAATGAACATGTTGGATACCCTCCAAAGTTTCCTCCTGCCCCTTTGTAATCCCTCCCTGGGCCCCTTCCCCTCAGACAACTACTGATCTACTTTCTGTCACCATAGATTAGTAATTTAGTGTTCATTTTCTAGAATTTTATAAAATGGAATCAGAATTTAGGATTGGGGAGGTCTTGTTTCTTTCTCTTAGCATGATTGTTTTAGATTCGTAATTTATTTGAGATTTACATTGGGAGCAATGACAAAATGAATGTATGTTAATAGGGGTATTCTTGTAGAGAGGGAAAAACTGATGATAATGGTGGGAGGTGGTAATTGCTGGAGCAATGTCCTTGGGAGGGGGGATGGGACCGGGGCTCCAAGTAGAAGGGTTGGCTTAGATAGGAGAAGTTCTGGGAATGAATAATTTGGCCATGGTTCAGGAGGGAAGGCAGAATATAGGGACAGATGCAATTAGGTGGGCAGATATGATAGTGGGGGGTTGTGGAAGTTCTTTACTAGGTATCTTCATTGGAAAAAATCCAAGAAGATAACCAGCTGAAACTGAGGTTTTAGAAGAGAAGGAGGAGATGTTGGATGTTTGAAGAGAAACAGAAGATAAGGAGTAGTTGTAGAAAGGTCAAGAGATCAGACTTTGGAGTCTGATCCATGTGCCTGAATTTAAATTTTGACCATTCACTACCTGTGTGATTTGGAGAAAGTTATTTTACCATTTTGTATCTCATTTTCTTCATCCATGAATCAGACAGACAAAATCACTTAGGATGGTTATGAGAATTGGGTTAACATCAGTAAAAGTAGCTGTTGTTAGCTGTTATTACTATGTAGGGAAGGAATGGAGAGAGTGAAGTAGGATTACCAGCAGCACCAAGGGCCACATGAAGTTAGTGTCATGGATCTACAGTGAGACCAGTCAGCATGAGTGTGTGTTTTTCTTTACTCACATTCAGCTATGATGATGCAGATGTGGAATAGGCTGAGATGTGGACTTAACCAGTATTGGGGTTTTTATAGGCGAATGCAAAATAATTGAGAAGAGACAAAGGTGGTGTTGAGATTTATGCAAAGGAGTGATTACAATGCTAGACCATGGAATCTAACCTGGGTAAATAAGGAAATGAGGTCACAAGGGATCGAGGACAGTAAAAACAGCTGGATCAGTGGATTGTTGGTCTGTGTGTATTTGGAGAGTTGTGGTTTGCTTACTAGAGGTAGTGAGCTAGAGACATGAAAGGTGTCAGTGAGAGAACCAAGCATTTTTGACGACAATGGTGTTTGAGAGTGTGACAGCAAGCCAGGAGCTAAAATGTTCAAAAAATGAGGGCGAGTGGCCCAGTGATGTATGGTGACTAACAAGGGTGGGGCATTTATATAGTCAAATGACATGAGAATCAACAGTGAGGCTTTCTTGGGAAGGAGGAAGGGAGAGTGGTCTGGAAACAGTATTGAAGGTAACCTAGCCAACCTTTAGGGCAGTTGTAAGAGAGGTGTGAACGATGACAGCAGCACTTGAGAGAGCTGTAGAAGCAGCGGTGTCCTCAGCAGAGAACCAGGTCTCAGCTAGATCAAGGCCTTGAAGAGAATGGCCTTGGAGAAAAGGTTGAGGATGTGAGAGAGATTGCTGATGACTGACGGAGACCCGGAGGACAGAGCCAAAGAGTTTCAGGAGTGGAGAAGGACCAAAAGAGAGGATGACCTAGGGCTCCTGGCTTCTTGTGATACCTGGCACAGGGAGGGCTAGAGGGCATCATGACATTAGCCTGACCTTCAGGTAATTGCTGTGGGGCAGGGGGAGAGGAGTGAGATCCTCCCAGGAGCTGGTTGAGTTCTGGGTGTGCTGCTTCAACCTGCATGGGTGCTGTGTGTGTGGGGGGCAATCATTTCTAGAGAAACAGGAAAACTGAGATTAAGTTCACTCAAGATCACGCGGTTTGTAAGTGAAAAAATCAAGATTCACATCCAGGCAGTTTGGCTTCACAACCTGGACCATTTGCCACCAGGTGAGATTGCCTCACGGTGGTTCATCTCCCTCTCTTCCTCCCATATTGAAGCAGTCCCCCTCTCTCGGCTCTCCTTTCATTTCTCCATTCCTGGCCACTGTCTTCATGGCCCTAACTACTTTGGAGGACTGCTGCGGCGAGCCTCACAACTCTTCCAGCTCGGCAGTCCTCCAGTCCACCGTCCACATCACGGCTGCAGTGGTCTTCAGAAACACGTTTGATCTTATCACTCCCTTGAGGTAGTCAGCATATGACAGCATTAGGGAGACTCAAGAGGACATGATAACTGAATGGAGGTGAAACAACCAAACCTTACTCCTGCCCGGGCAGCTTCCACTGGAAGGCTCTTCGGCTTGGAATACTGATGATGTTTTCGTCAGTTAGAAATTTGTTTTTCGAAGAGCTCAATTCTGGTCCAGAGCCTTTCTCCACTTCTCTTTTCCGTGGCTGTTTCTTCCTCCACGGTGTTTACTTCATTCCGTTTCTGTCGTGACTTCTGTTCACGCAGTTCAAACATTCAGACACTCTCCATCCTGCGCCTGGAGAGCCCGGGGCCAGGGATCCTGCTGGGGCGCACCACAGGTGCATTGTCAGGTCACCAAGCTTGCACAAGATTAAAGTCTTGAACGATGCCTCCTAAGGGTTTTCTAGAGTCCTCCCCACCTGGAACCAAATGTTTTCTAGCTCCTACTTGTGCTGTCCTATACAGTAGCCACTAGACCCTCGTGGCTTTTACATTTAATTAAAATTAAAAATCCAGTTCCTCAGTTACACTTGCCACATTTTGAGTGCTTCATAACCACATTGGACAGCACAGATATATTAGGTCATGAAGTATGAAATGTCTGATTTCCTTAATTATTCATGCTAAGTTAGACAGTTGGTATCTCTGACATTTCACTTTGACACTTCTTTTTTTATTTTTATTGTGAGAGTGCATCCTTATTCTTTCAAATGCATGGTTTGGCTTGTAATTATCTTTCCAATTTTTTTAGAGCAATTCTTGTGAAGCCATGGATAAGTCAAACATTTATGTTATTTTTGAATGTGAGTTCCAGTGTGGAACCAATGCAGCCACAGACAGCTCGAAATACCAATGAAGTGTTTGGGAAGGATGTGGCTAATGGATGCACAGTATGTTGATGGTTTGAGAAGTTCTGTTTCTTTTTTCTTTTGAGACAGAGTCTCACTCTGTTGCCCGGGCTAGAGTGCCATGGTGTCAGCCTAGCTCAGAGCAACCTCAAACTCCTGGGCTCAAGCAATCCTTCTGCCTTAGCCTCCCAAGTAGCTGGGACTACAGGTATGTGCCCAGCTAATTTTTTATATATATTTTTAGTTGGCCAATTAATTTCTTTCCATTTTTGGTAGAGACGGGGTCTCACTCTTGCTCAGGCTAGTCTCAAACTCCTGAGCTCAAAGGATCTGCCTGCCTTGGCCTCCCAGAGTGCTAGGATTACAGGCGTGAGCCACTGTGCCTGGCTGGTTCTGGTGATTTTAATCTTGAAAATGAGTCACATGGGTGAGCTGAGACCAAGGTGGATAATGATAAGCTGAAAGCTGTAGTGGAAGCAAATCTGGCTCAACTTATGTGTGACTTAGCAAAGTTTGACTTTACTATTCCAACAATATTGGACCATTTGAAACAAATGGGCAAGGTAAAGAAGCTGGACAGACGGGTACCACACGAATTAAACAAGTGTCAGAAGAGAAATCATCTAGAAACTTGCCTTTCTTTGCTGTCACGAGATAAAGGCTAACCATTTCTACACTGTATTGTTACATGTGAAGAAAAATGGATTCTTTATGACAATTGCAAGCATTCAGCACAATGGCTAGGTAAAGATGCAGTGCTGAAACACAGTCCAAAACTGAATATTCATCAGGAAAAGCTAATGGTGTCTGGTGGTCTAGTGCTGGTATTATCCACTACAGCTTCATGAAACCTGGTCAATTGATTATAGCAGATGTCTACTGCAACCAGCTAGACAAAATGATGTGGATGCTTGTGAATAAGCAGCCGAGATTGGTCAATAGAGACAGGCCAATCCTGTTGCAAGATGACGCTTGACCACATGTCCCATAAACAAAGCTGCTCAAACTACAGAGGCTGGACTTGGAAACTCTGTCATCTACCGGATCACCAGACCTTGCACCAGCTGACTGTCACTTCCAGGCTTTGGATCACGCATTGCAAGGAAAAATATTCAGTTCTCAGTAAGCTGTGGAAAACGCCTTTTACAATTTCATTGCCACTCACTCTCTAGGCTTCTTCTCTGCTGGCGTAAACAAGCTACTGTTAGGATGGCAAAACTGTGTCAATAGTTTAGGAGCATACTTTGATTATTCGTACTGCTTCTTGTTTGAGATATAATAAACTTTTTATTCTAAATTGGACATTTCATATTCAATGACCTAATAGAGCATTTCCATCATTGCAGAATTTTCTATCAGATAGCCTCAGGTCCTTGAAGAAGCGCTGTCTTTTCCTGTCTGGGGCCCAAGTCCACTTCCTTGATTTGATCTGAAGCATTCACTTGACAAACACTTGATCCGCCAACCTGCCTGTTCCCTACCCAGTTCCCTAGCCATGAGTGCCCCAGATCTGCCCTTGGATTTTCTTCCTCTCACTGATGCTTGTTCAGAAACTCTTCCCATGGGCTTGATTCTTCCAGGCCTTCTGCTTGGCACCAGCTCTCCAGGTTTTTTCTCCAGCAGCTCATGAACCACAGGCTGCTGCTCCATGCTCTGCCTCCCCTAGCCAGGCTGGAGGGACCCTGTCCTCCTTGGCAGAGCCTTCTGTGATGCTCAGGCAGCATTGTAGCTCACATGCAGACATTAGCATTCTTCTGTTTACTCATTTAACAAATATTTCTAGATTACAAGCTATGTAGTCCTTGGGCTGTGTTGACATTGGTGTTTGAGGCAGCCCTCTGGGTTCTTTTTCTTTTTGGCAACAGAGTCTCATTCTGTTGCCTGGGGCTAGAGTGCAGTGGAGTTATCACAGCTCACTGCAACCTCAAACTCCTGGGCTCCAGTGATCCTCCTGCCTCAACTTCCCGAGTAGCTGGGACTAGAGGCTCCACCGCATCTGGCTAATTTTTCTATTTTTGTAGAGACAAGGTCTCTCTCTTGCTCAGACTGGTCTAGAACTCGTGGCCTCAAGTGATCCTCCTGCCTTGGCCTACCAAAATGCTAGAATTACAGGCACAAGCACCATGCCTTGCTCCTCTGAAATCTCGAGGTTTCTCGTGAAGACAGCCATACCCATGCCCTGGAAGCTCTCATGCTCTCTTCCTTAACTACAAACGCTTAACTAATGTCCTCTCTGAATACAGTGCAGACAGCTTCCCATTGAGATTGCGAGTCTCTCAACAAGATACAATGAAACAACAGGGTGAGTTCTAGGCTGACATTCGGTTTTCTTCACCCCGATTACTGACACCCACTGCCCTCTATGGCTGCCCTCCTCTCCTTTGGGGGAGTACCTAATTCTTTCAGAATTATCAAGCCCCTTCTCCCTTCCTTTTCCTTCACCAATCAAAAGAGGAAATCCTCTGAGTTACTTTCATTACTGTGTGTCTATGTTTTAGTCAGTGTATTTGAAATGTAAGCACTGTGACTAATGGTGGACTTTGTCTTTGATGAGAACAGGTAAGAGAGAGTTGGGAGGTGGGGAGAGAGTTTCTGCTTTTGAAACTAAACAATGTTTATTTAAAAGCCCAGCACTGAATGTAAACCTGCTTTTGATAATATCCTTTGCCTTGGCAGGGAGAGAGGAGGGAAGGGAGATTGGGATGAAAAGCTTGAGGCTTTCCCAAAGAGGGATCTTAAGTTGGGGGAGATTGAGTAGCGACCAGTGCAGTTGGGACGATGGAAGGACCATTCCTAATGGCTTCCTGGGATTGAGGGAAGCGAATCCCAGCATACGAGTTCTTCCTACCTCTTGTCTTGCCTAAGCCCCAGCCTGCATTATTTTGGTTTTACCTTCCAGTAATCCCCAACAAGATGCCGGTGCTTTGGCCAAAGTAGATTATTCTTTTAACACTTACTAGATTCTAATTTTAATGAACAAAATAGTTTTAAATAGACAACACATGTACAGGGCGTATGATTCTAAAGTACAAAGTAGACAGTGATAAAGCTCTCATCCCTACCCCTAGCCACCCAGTTACCCTCTCTAGAGGCATTTATAACCATACATTTTCTCCAATGCAATTGAAGCCTGCTATATATAACGCTGTTCACGTTGCTTTGTTTCTTTTAAAGTAACAACATACCATAGGTATAATTCCATATCAGTTACACACAGAGCTGCCTCTTATAAAATATACATATAGCGAAATATTCTGACAGTACAAAGGGATATATAATGGAGCAAAAAATTTCTGTTTCTCCCAGATCTCAGCCGACTTTCTTCTAAGATAAGGACTTGTATTAGGGTTCTCCAGAGAAATAGAACCAGTACATCGTGTGGGATTATGGAGGCCACGGAATCCCATGATCTGTCGTCTGCAAAGACCCAGGGAAGCTGGTGGTGTAATTCAGCCCATGTCGAAAGGCCTGAGAGCCAGGAAAGTGGGTGGTGTAAATGGTATAATTCAGTCTGAGTTGGAAGGTCTGAGAACTCGGGGGGCTCACTGGTATGAGTTCCAAGTCTGAAGGCCCAGAACCAGTAGTAGCTCCAGGACCCCAGTAGCTGAGGACCAGAACCGGTGTCTGAGGACCCCAGAAGATGGATGTCCCAGCTCAAGAAGACAGAATGAATTTGCGTTTCCTCCACCTTTTGTCCCATCCAGGCCCACATTGGTGAGGGTAGATCTTCGTTATTCAGTCCACCGATTCAGGTGCTAATCTCTTCCAGAAACACCCTCCCAGACACACCCAGAATAGTGTTTTATCAGCTTAGCGCAATCAGGTTGACTGACAGTATTAACCATCACAGGACTATTACCAGTGTCTTACATGACTCTAATACTCAAAGTTCAGTGCAGGAAACAGAAATCATTCTAGGATGCTAATGCAGACAAGGATTTAATACAGGGATCTAGATCCTTATGAATCACTGAAAGGGCTAAAAGAGAAGGAATTGTGGGGAGGGATTGCTGCAAACGGAGCCACTATTTAACAGTACAGCTCCAGAGAGCAAAAAGCCACTACTGCTGCCACCATGAGCATGTGGGTCACTTCACCACGACCGCCTCTCAATCCCCATATCTCATAGACATGCTTGCTGACAATGACATGCTGGCCTTTCCCTCACTCCTGCCTTTCGAATCATGTGTGAGTGCATCTAAGTAGAGCCCAAATTTTGCATCCAGAGCATTATCTGCAAAGGAATCTGCGAAATGTGGTCTTTAGCTTTCCAGGTGTGCAGGTCTGAAGGTATCGCAGAAGCAGGATGGAGCAGAAGGAAAGGGAGCAATCCACACAATACTCTTCTCCAGATATTCTGCCATGGGAGCACACTACACTTATGCTCTGCATTTCAGCTTTTCCTCTTATTGTGTATTAGAGATTGCTCCATCTTGGTACGGATAGCTCTACTTCATTCTTTTTTATGCCAGCTTCCTGTATGACTGTATAGCTGTGTCACAATTTAACCAGTCCCCTATTCATGGACATTGAGGTAGTTTTCAGTCTTTTGCAGTTACAGTTATGACCAATGCTGCACTAAGTTTTACCTAGGTTTGTGTGCATTTTGAGGCATATACATTAGGATAAACCAATATTGATTACTCTGATTCTGGAGAGCAAGTCTTTGTTTTCCCACCCCCAAAACTTTGTTTGGTAACACCTTGTCCCTGCTGCCCATCTGCATCTAAGGGATGCTGTCCACCTCGAAGACCTTCTCATACATACACAGTACTTACCACTGTACAGAGTCCCTGGTAACTACCGGAGGCAGCTGCTATCATTCTGATTCTGCACATGGTGACACTAAGAGAACACAGAATGTTTAAGTGACTTGTCCAAAATCACATAGATGGTTAGTAACAGATCTCAGATTTGAACTCAGGCCGTCTGCTTCAAGAGTACATATTCTCAACCATTACAGGAATAGCATCTTATAGTCTATAAACACTGAGTACATCCTTGCTCACCTTTATATCTTTGACTTCATCCATAACACAGCTGGTACGGAGTAAATATGTGCTGAATGAATGAATGAATGAATAAATGAATTCTTATTGGATCCAGCTTGGCAATTTATATGAAAACACCAGTTTGGTTACTATGCATAGGATAAAATTAGTATAATGTCATTTTTCCCTGACACACAGCTCAAATCTAAAATGTTTCTGGAAGCTGCCCTTACTGCCCATTGAGAATTTTAATTAGGTGAAATTGAAATCGTTCATTAGGACAACCTACCTCAATTCACCATTAGCCCACAAGGTGGCAGTATTACTTTGAAAACCACCAAAAGCCTTTTTTCCCCCGCCGCCCCCTACCCCAAGCCCTTTCCCTGAATTGAATTGGTGTTTCCAGGGAGTAATGAGCGTTCTCTCAGAAAAAAGCCCAAGAGATTTGGTTATTGCTATGTTGACAAAGTAGGTTGAGAAGTCAGCTGTAATTATTAATAAATACCATAAATATGGAAAAAATCTAACCAAGGTTGTATATCTTTTTTTATTGATATTTATTTGTATATCTTTGTGGGGTACATGTGATATTTTGTTACATGCATAGAATGTTTTATGATCAAGTCACAGCATTTGGGTACATATCACCTCAAGTATTTATCATTTCTATGTGTTAGGGCCATTTCAAGTCCTGTTTTCTAGCTATTCTGAAACATACAATACACTTCTGAACTATAGTTACCCTACTCAGCTGTCTAACATTAGAACTTATTCCTTCTATCTAACTGTGTGTTTGTGCCCATTAACCAAGCTTTCTTCATCGCCCCTTTCCCACACACCCATCCCATTCTCTGGCACCTATCATTCTACTCTACTCCATGAGATCAAGTTCTTTAGCTCCCACACGTGACTGAGAATATGTGATGTTTATCTTTTGTGTGTAGCTTAGTTCACTTAACATAATGACCTTCAGTTTTATTCATGTTGCTGCAAATGACATGATTTCATTCTTTTTTATGGCTAGATAGTATCCCTTTGTGTGCATATACCAGATTTTCTTTATCCATTCATCTGTCGATGGATACATAGGTTGATTGCATATCTTTGCTACTGTGAATAGTGCTGCAACAAACTTGGGAGTGCAAGTATCCCTTTGATATACTAATTTCTTTTTTTTTGAGACAGAGTCTCACTTTGTTGCCCAGGCTAGAGTGAGTGCGGTGGTGTCAAGCCTGGTTCACAGCAACCTCAAACTCCTGGGCTCAAGCAATCGTAGTCACCTCCTGTTACTATTGCCGCGAACTCAAGTGTCCTGGGTATTGGCTTAAAATGCCTGTGATACTAATCATCTTTGGGTGAGCAGTTTGTCTCTCCAATAGTCACATATCACAGTGAAAAGAGATCTCCTGAGGTTCATAAACATTTTTCAAGATGTTTAGTGTAGTACCATAACCCTTGAATAACACCATGGAACCCATTTGAAGTGCCACTAGTGATGCCAGAAGTGCTCCCAAGAAGCAAAGTTAAGAGTTGTGACATTCGAAGACAAAGTTGAATTGCTTGATGTGTTCTGTAGATTGAGGCCTGCAGCTGTGGTTGCCCCATTTCAGACTGACAATTCATCTTGTAAACAGACGCTGTGATTTATCGTTATCAATTAATACAGTACAGTATCGCAAATATATTTTTCTTCCTTATAATTTTTTAATAACATTTTCTTTTCTATAGCTCACTTTATTGTAAGAATACAGTATATAACACATATAATGTGCAGAATATGTGTTAATCAACTGTTTATGTTTTTGGTAAGGCTATTAGTAGTTACATTTTTGGGGAGTCAAAAGTTACACTCTGATTTTGGGCTGCATGGGGGTCAGTTCTCCTAATGTTACCAAAAGCTTAGCACTTGTCCTCAAGGTCACATCAGAAGAATGAGAACAAGTGGTTTGAGGAGAAGAGAGAAAGAAGTTTATTACTTTGCTAGCAAAGGAGGAAAAATGGTAGACCTTCTCATCTCAAAATCCAAATTTCCTGTGTAAGCAGAAATTCAGAACTTTTAAAGAGAGGGCCCCTCAATTCTAGGCTATTATGGTTAACTATTCTAATCCCATCTCTGTCAAAGACAAAACTCCACCTGGGCCCACCTGGGGGGCTGGCACAGTCTTGGGATACAAAAACAAAAGGCCTTTTCCCTGTTCTTCCCAACCACTGGCCTGAGGCAAGAATTCAGGTTTCAGTTCTCAAAAAGAGTAGGGGAAGTTTCAAAAAGACAGAAAATATTCTTGCAGTTTTTCTGCAAACTGCAAGGCCATTCTTGTTAAGCTAACCCGCAAGTTGTTCAAAGGTCAACTGTAGTTAGCAGGAACACTCTGATTTGGCCTTAGATTACCAAACTCCTGATGCAGTCATGTTCATGACTTTTTCTTGTTTTAGTAAAACAAGTCTACTATTGCCTAAGTTAGTGGGTTTCTAGTAAAGATACTGTATTGTTTGCTGCAGATTTTTTTTCTTTTTCTCTAAATCATAATGATGTGATGAATAAAAGATGAATCCATCAAGCTCTTGCAAAGAAACCCCAGAAAACTGGTTTTCCCTGTGAATAAAACACTATGCTCTTGCTATAAACACATCATGTGATCACTTACAAATTTTTTTAGAAAACAGGACATGGAGGTCATTTGATAGTCAGAGGAATACTTATTTAATTTCCAGCTCAACCAATATAAACTTTTACATCAATAGTTTAAATAGTAACATGGGTTAATTCATCTCTGGATTCCTTTCTTAACAGTATGAGAGTGTGGATCTCCTGGATCTATCCTGGAAAAATAGGAGTGAGGGTGTCAGGGTGTTCCACCAAAACCCGCCAGTTTCGCTTATCCCGTTCCTAAATTGAGCAGCTACTAATACTCACAGCTGATGAGGTGATTTTGGGTCATACTTCTGTTTGGTTGACTACCATGTAAATGAAGTAACTTTTGGGACATACTTCTGATTGGCTGACTACTATGTAAATGAGGTGACTTTTGTGAAAACTTGCCATTGGCTAACTGTAACCCCCAAAAAGGTATAAAACTAAAAGAAAACGAAAAAGGGGCGTTCAGAGTTTGGTGGCAGAGCCCGCCGGTGAGCCCGCCGGTGAAATAAAGCTGACTCTCCAACTCTCCGTGTGCCGCTCGGGTTTTTCTTTGGCCAAGAGCTGTTCACACCTGCCGGAACAAGGGTGATATATAAAATTTGAGGGGTGACTTACAACCAGTAACTGATGTGGGTTGAATCAGTAAGAGAAGTGAGCTGTGAGAAGACAGAGACCGTATCAGCCTCACGTACAGGGCGCGGCACACAACAAACATGAATGTTTGCTGCTCGAATGTTGATTCCGAGGAGGGAAACGTCAGACTTGAGAGAGGTGAGCAGCACTACCAGATGGAAATGGCTTGCTCTGCCTGGACTTTATAAACAAGGATGTGAGTCCTTGTTTTCTTGAGAATTAGACAAAAATGGGAGCTTCACGGACAGAAAGCTTTAGAAACTTAGAGTTATGTTTGTTGTATCTTTATTTTGAAATCATTTGGCACTTACAGAAAATTTCCAAGAATAGTGAGGTTTCACCCAGCCTCCTCTAAGGTTTCACCAGTCCTCCCCCTCCCAACCCCATGTTCCTGTTTTGTTCTAGGAACACAATCCGGGATCCTACATCACATTCAGTTCTTCTGTCTCTTTATCTTCTGCAATCTGTGATGTTTCCTCAGTCATTCCTCGTTTTTTTTTTCAGGACCTTGACACTTTTGATGTGTACCAGGTAGTTATTTTGTAGAATGTCTCTCAATTTGGATTAGTCTGATGTTTTCTCATGATTGGATTCAGGTTACATGGTTTTGGCAAGAAAAACACAGAAATGGTATTGTGTCTTTCTTAGACTATCATATCAAGGCTACCTGATGTCCATATGTCTTGTTACCATTTACACATCGTTGGCCAGGTGCTCCCCTGTTATTACTTTTCAGTTTGAAATTGAGGAATATCTTGGGGGAGATAGTTGAGATTATGCAAACATCCTGTTTCTACTTCACCCACTTTCACCCACTAATTTTAGCACCCACTGGTGGATCTTGCAGGGAGTGACTATTACTGTGGGGTTCAAATGAAGATCTTCTTCCCTAATCACTGGAATGTTTTGGTAAAGAGGAGTTGTCCCTTCTCCCCCATTTATGTATGTATGTATGAACTCATGAATGATTACATTATTCTAAGAGTTATAATCCAACACTGTTACAACTTTTGGTGCTCGAGTTATTCCAGCTTTGGTTATTGGGAGTTCCTTTGGGATGGCTTTTGTGTACTTTCAATATTCCCCATGCTATGTCGAGTACGTCCCTATTTTTCTGGTACCCTAAGATGTTCCTGGCTTAGCTGGTATTTTCCCTGCGCCAGCTCTGGAACCAAACACTTCTCCAAGAAGTTCTTTGTATCAGAGAGTGGTAGAGTCCAATTCTGAGCCCTGGGTGTGCTCATCACTTCTAGGGTAGCATTGCTCTTGGGCTGTTTTAGTGGACAGAGCTGGGAAAAACATACAAATACACATGAACAAACACATATCTGTACTTATGTTTTCATCTGTTTGTGTGTGTGTGTATGTGTGTGTGTGTGTATCTCCATGATTTCATACTGCTCCTTCCAGTTCCAATCTGATACCACAGGGTTTATTCCATTATACCTTCCTCTTTTCCTTATTTGTAACTTCTTTCTCCAACCATAAGAGACATGGCTCTCATCTAAAAATATTCCCGTATTTGTTTAATCTAAGTATACATATTAAAAAGTTATAGAATTGCTAGCCCATACCCAGATGAGAAATAGATTTATTAATAAGAGTATGGTATTTGTGCACGGTTCTTTTTGTTTTTAAACTTACAGTACGGTTTTCCAAACTTACTTAGGTTATTTTTTTTCCACATCCTCTACAGTGTAGTTGTACTATTTGTTTGTAATACAGTTAGTTTCATCTGCTACTGTTTATATTCCACTTTGGGTTCCCTCCATATCCTAGTTGATTTTAATTAATTTTTCTACTTTTTGGAGTATATGAAACGTCACTATGCTTTTAAGAGTAAAAGCACCCACCTCATCTCTACTCTCCTATTCCCATTCTCCCCATCTTCTTACCCCTTTCCTACCCGTCCTCTGGAGGTAATCAGTCTCTTTAGTGGCTAATTTAGTTTCTGTTTTTCTTTTGCACAAATAAGCAGATACACTTTTTTTAATAACCCCTTCTCACTTGAAAGGTAGCATACTATAGATATTCTCTCACACTTTCCTTTTTTCATTTAACAGAGTACCCTGGAAATAACTCCAAATCATTTCATAAAGATCTAGCTCATTCTTTTCATAGCTGCTTAATACTTCAATATGTGGATATACATACATAATGAGTGAGATGTGCACCATCTGGAGGATGGTCACGCTGGAAACTCAGACTTGTTGGGGGAGGGGGGGAAAGGGCATTTATTGAAACCTTAAAATCTGTACCCCCATAATATGCCGAAATAAAACAAAAAACAAAAAACAATGAGTTAAAAAATATGTGGATATACATAATTTATGCAACAATTGTCCTGTGAATAGTCATTTAGATTGTTTTCAATATCTTATGGTTATTTTTTAATAACCTTGTATTATACATACGTACTTTTGGAGGTGTAACTTTAGGGTAAATTTCTGGAATGAGGTTGCTGGCATCGAAAAGTAAGTGCACATTTAGTTTTGCTAGGTATTGCCACGTTTTCCTCCAGAAGGGCTGTACCAGCCTGCATGTCTGCATTTCTGCCAGTAGTGTATGGATGTTATTTCCCCAGCACTTTGCCAACACAATGAGTTGGCAAGCCCTTTAATTTTTGCCAATCTGATAGGTGAGAAATGATGTCTTCGTATTGTTTTAATTTGTATTGCTCTAATTATGAGTGAGTTTGAACATTTTTTTCATATGTTGTGGGCCAGTTTTGTATCTTTTTTGTGAATTGTCTGTTCATGTATTTTCCCCATTTTTCTATTGGGTTTTTGTTTTATCCCTCAACTTTTAAGATTCTTTATATATGAGGGACATTGGCCTTTTTTCTCTCTCTGATATATGTTATAAATATTTTCTTCCAATTTTCCAGCTGTCTTTTGGCTTTGTTTAGGTGTTTTGCCATACAAATTTTTATTTTTATGTATTCACATTTGTCTGTTTTTTTCTTGCCTTTAGATTTTGAGTCATGGTTAGACTTAAAAATAAAAATTCTACACCAAGATGAATAGTCCTAGAGCAGGCATCCTCAAACTACGGCCCGCAAGCCACATGCGGGTGTTTTTGCCTGTTTGTTTTTTTACTTCAAAATAAGATGTGCAGTGTGCATAGGAATTTGCTCATAGTTTTTTTTTTTTTTTTTAACTATAGCCTGGCCCTCCAACAGTCTGAAGGACAGTGAACTGGCCCCTTGTTTAAAACGTTTGAGGACCCCTGTCCTAGAGTTTTTATTTTTATTTATTTTTTTTGAGACAGAGTCTCATTCTGTTGCCTGGGGTAGAGTGCCGTGGCCTCAGCCTAGCTCACAGCAACCTCAAACTCCTGGGCTCAAGCAATCCTCCTGCCTCAGCCTCCCGGGTAGCTGAGACTACAGGCGTGCACCACCACGCACAGCTAATTTTTCTATATATATTTCTAGTTGGCCGATTAATTTCTTTCTATTTTTAGTAGAGACGGAGTCTCACTCTTGCTCAGGCTGGTCTCGAACTCCTGACCTTGAGCGATCCTCCTGTCTCGGCCTCCCAGAGTGCTAGGATTATAGGCATGAGCCAACGCGCCCAGCCGAGTTTTTATTTTTTTAAGCTCTGAAAGTTTAGTGAAAAAACCAACTTCCTCAAGTGTCAATTTTCATGGCTGCTTCTAAACAAATATGTATAAGGCAAGAATGCCAAAATAAACCCACTTCAAGTTTTAAGATTAATGAAACTTTACTTACTTTTTCTTTAATTATATTTTTTGTTAATAAATAAATACATGCTCTGTGTGTTTGGGGGGATGGGGAGATTTGACTGTAGGTCCCTAATATTGTCTAAATTAGACTTGGTATTTCCAGGAAGCTTGTCAAGTTCCTTCTGGATAAATCAAGCTCCAGATTAGGATGAGGGTGATGATTTTCTCCACGTGCTGCTTCTCTTAGGATAAGGACAAGACTTCAAGGAGATTGCTGTGATAACTACAATGGATGAGCATTCCTAGGGCATGCTCCCACCCCACGACCTTGGCCCTTACTGTTCCCACTGTGGGGACACTGCCCCTCACCCCGTGTACAGCAGGCATGCTCCCTTGTTCACATCTGCTCAGACGTCGCCTCTTCATTCGAGTGAGGTTTTCTCTGATCAACCTATTTAAAATTGCAACTCTATGCCTCCCCGGAGCACTCCTCATTTCCTTTTCCTCCTGACATAGTGTATGTTTATTTTACTTATTTGTTTAGTATCTGCCCTTCTTCACTAGAATGTTAGCTCCAGAAAGACAGAAATTTTTGTTTTGTTACTCCTGTATTGCCAGCGCCTACAACAGTGCCTGGCACGTAGTCAGCCCTCAATAAATACTGAGTGAATTAATGATGGAGAAGAGAATATTTTAAAAGATATTAAAGTTGCTCACGGAATCTCCAGAGGGGCCACAGAACCACTTAGAATCTACACGGTGGGAAAAATGCCCAGATAATGCCATCAGACTTTTCTGGGGGAGTCCCAATGCTACCAGTGCTGGGCAGGGGTTCTGCAGCCTGCACTGGATGCTGGGCACTAGGACCCTGTCTATGCCACTTCCAAAATCTGGGGGAGTTCTCATAGATGGTGTCTCTACTGCCCTTGTCAGAACTGATCCCAAAAGTCACTATCTTTTTACCTCATTCTCTTTGGAATGAAATCCTTAAGTGGGTGTATCTTATTGAAAGAACTAGGTCATATGCCAGGCTCCAGCTGCAAGGAAGCTGGGAAGGTGAGTTTCTGGCTTTTACTTCCACTGAGAAAGTGGAACTCAAAGGTGGGAAATTTCCAAATATAGGAAGCTTGTCCAAAAGGAGGTGCTGGGTGCAGTGGCTCCTGCCTATAATATCCCAGCATTTTGGGAGGCCAAGGTGGGAAGATCACTTGAGACCGGGAGTTCGAGACCAGCCTGGACAACACAGCAAGACTCCATCTCTACAGAAAAATAGAAAAATTAGCCAAGGGTGGTGGCAGGTACCCATAGTTCCAGCTACATAGGAGGCTGAGGCAGGAAGATTACTCGAACCTAGGAGTTTGAGGTTGCAGTGAGATATGATGATGTCACTGCACTCCAGCCTGGGCAATAGAGTGAAACTCTGTCTCAAAACGAAACAAAATAACAGCAAAAACCCCAAAACAGGTTAGGCAGAGAAAAAAACACAATGAATAGCCAATTTAAATACCTATTATGCTCAAAACCCAAGAGTGAGCCAAGGTGTCCAGTTAGGAAGTTAGGAAACAGAATCCAGAAAACACATGACTCACGGTGTCTGAAGTGTACAGAATGAGACGTCTGACAGGGAGTGCTATGGCCAAGACGGGTCAGGTGGGGGAAGGATCAGCAAAGCTCCTTTCTAAAAACAGTGATTTATTACTGATTCCTACTTCAAAACATTATCATCTTTTAATCTTAGGTCATGTCATGCTACTTTAATAAAGGAGACAAATTAGTCCATTTATAAGAATTAAGTGGTCGCTCCACTTACGTGTGCTATTGCTATTGCAAAATGCAAGTGATTGGCTTTGGGGTGACCAAGAACTCCCTGAAAAGTAAATCCTCAACTTGCTGAATGTGAGTGGATGTGCGTTATTTTGGGGTGAAGTTCTGAGCTTTTTTAAAATTCTCAAATGAGTTTGTGCCTGCGTTCTTCCTCCTCCTGAGCCCTTAATGCTTTAATGGAGCCCAGTGGACAAACAGATCATTCTTTTTTACTTACTCAGAAGTGAAATGCTAGGCTTGGCAACATTTGCAGAGGAGGACAGAGTAAACTTTCATTCAAGTTGATCATTTTAGATGGAGAAAAACATGCCCATACAATGGATGAAAGACGGCAAGTTCCCCTTTTCTCTTGCCAAGTGCACAGATTTGGATCAGCATTGTACCGTGGGGTATGTTTAACTTATACAGAAACAATTACATTTTGATGCCAACAGAAAAGCAAATACATGTTTGGTATGATTAATGATACTTTCGCACTTGGGGCTTTAATCTTGCAGTGTGATGTTTACTTATTATGGTTTATTCAATTTGTCATGCAGTCAATATCAAAGGAGAAAGTCAAACTGCAGTAGGTAAAAGGTTTTATAGAATATCATTTCCATTCTTTCTTAAACACTTTTAACCAATTTCTTAATGCAGCTTATATTGTATGTAAGAGGAATGCAGTGTTTTATACTAAGAAATATTTTGACAACTTTATCTCATATATGTTATCTAGATCATTTTAGTGGCACATTTTAACAGAATCAAAATGAATGGCAAAACAGATAGATACTGAGCAACGTAAGTGTGATGAAGTGTGAGAGTGAGATTTGGTTATAATATATTTAGTAATCTTGGAATCTATCATGAGTGTTCCGGGAGATTAATAGAAATTATTTATTAAATTGTTAATAGAAATTCTAAGGGCATATTTGTTATCTATAACACCACCTGCAAAATCTTGCAGAGAAATTGCCAAGGGCAAATGCCACTTGCGTTTCTTCTCACTTGGCTTATTTATCTCCGTGATCACTTGTTGTGATTCCATTGGCAATTCCTGCTCACCTCATTTTTTCTGTATCTCCTTGCACTTCCCAAAGTGCAACTAACTCTGAAGACCTTAAATTTTAAAATATCAAGACAAGAAGGTTTAAATATCTGCAATTTTTTGTTGAAGATAACCGTGAAATGTTGTGATATGTCATATGTCTGTCTCCATCCAGAACTCTCAGGGACTCCATTTTACCTGTTACAGTCAGTCTCCCACTAATGAGTCTAGGTATGGAGGAGAAAAGAGCATTGAAAGATAATAAAGAAAACTTTCCCATTAGAAAAGTTAGAGTTTGAAAGGGAGCATATCTTTTCCATAGTAAGTAACACTGTTGTGTTCCTGGTTCCTCAGCTGTAGAAAAATAATATAAGTATATTGGGGAATGGGGTTGGAAAATAGAAGAAGATGCAACGATTGTAGAGATGCAACGTCTGTAGTTTCTAGAGACAGAAGTCTTTATAAGGGACTGTTGGGAGATGTCCCTTCTTGCCTCAGACCCTAGAGATGAATTACTAAGCCTTTTCTATAAGGCAAGGTATCATTAAAACCAATGCTATTTATTCAACAGTTACCATGTCCCTTCTATAAGATCTTGCTCTAGGCATCAGGGAATCAGAGGTGATTGAAATACATTCCTGACCATAGCAAACACTAAGCTGAGGGAGATGGACACAGAAGCAGACTATCAGATTGCCACCTGGTAAGTCTGATGACCAAGAAATGCACAGAGTAGGAGGGGAGTGTAGATAAAAGCACCTAACCCAGCTTAGCATGGATGGTAGGAGTGTTGGGAAAGTTTTCTGGAAGGAAAGCTTGAGCAAAGGCTTAGGGCATCAGTGGGAAACAGTGAGATCTGCAATATTGTTTTCAGAATGTATGTGACTGAGCGGACCAAGGAAATGGGAGAGCTGGGGTTGGTGGTGAAGCCAGATGAATCAGGGTAGCAGTGGTCAGCACAGTGATTTGGGTTAGTTTGACCATAAAGAAATACATGATGATGAGATCTTCTGAAACTCACTGCATGAGCCCATAATAGGGTATTGGTTAAGAGTATGGACTAGGTTTAAATCTGAGCTTTACTACTTACTGGTTTCTTTCTTGGTAAGAAGGAGACACCAGTAGTATCTCATAGTGTTGTTATAATGATTAAATAAGCAAAGAGCTTAGAACAGTGCCTGCTATATGTTAAGTGTACCTGTTAGTTGCCATTATTGTGATTCTGATGCTGTGATCCACAGTGCAATTACTTGGGGGACTGAGGGACTGAGACCAGGGGCCAATGAGAAAGTGGCTCTCCGGAAGCCATTGACAAGAGTAGCCCTTCCGAAGGGAATACAGGTTACGCTGCAGTTTCACAAGGGCAAAGTCGGGCAGAGACTAACAGAAGTAAATGGGGAGCATTGTCCAGGATTTATCCTAGAACTGCTGAGTCAGTACCTGCAGGGGTGAGGCTCAGGCATGAGTAATGGGAAAAGGCTCCCAGTGATAGTCTGCTCAGGCTTCTGGCTTGCAGAACACCACTGAGTCTGCCTAACCTTGGGATAAAAACCAGACGGGAACTCACTCAACACAGATGCATGCTGGGTACAACATGCCCCTGTGTAGTTTTTCCTGAACACTCAGAAGAAATCATCTTCCTTTCCACTCTCTAATTTAACGCTCCAATGTGCAAATGTCAAAAGACAGGGAAAAGGCAAAAGATAAAAGGATAAGAGCAGCAGAAGAGCTTTTAGGTGTGCAAGGGGTTAGGGGAGAATGCTCTGTGCTTAGAAAGTGGACTTAGGGAAAGCAAGAGGTGGGCTGAGGAGCCTCTCAGCACCAGGGAAGACACTGAGTGGTATGGTTAGATGCAGGGGGACTACCAAGAGGGGGGACACAGGATGGGACTGTGAGCATCTCCATATCTGGTACTGAAAGTGACTGTCCCATGTGGGTGTTTTCCAGGAAACACTCTACAACAAGCAGTTGGGCCACAGTGTACCTAAAGGAGGCTTTGTTAACGTAAAATATATTTATTGAACTATGAAACATGAAAAAAGAAAAGAAGCAACAGTTATTAGTTGTCTCGAATCTTAGAATTTCAAATGTCCCACAAGGAAAATTCTACAATGTCACTTGTGGCCTCCGTGGGTGGTGGTTTAGTTGCTGTAGCTTCCCACCTGGCTCTGGGGTAATGCGCTCGGCTGGTGACATTTATTTCACCAGCACCAGCTGGCCTGCGTGCTGCTGTCTTTTAGAGTTCTCCAGATGAGGACTGCCAGGTGACCTTCTGTTGGCTGAAATGACTCTTGCCAGGGCATTCAGTATTGGGTTAGACACTGGGGGTTCATGCAAAGATAAGTCAGACATGCCCCAGCTCTTAATGACCTTACAGTCCAGCAGGAAGATAAAGTGATAACAAAGGCTACCATTTCCTGAGCTCCTGCTGAGCACTGGCTCCAATCCTCATCACAACCTTGGAAATGCCTGTGGGATTCATATGATGTTCTTTGTTTTCAGGGTGAGGAAAGTATGTCTTAGAGCGTTAAAGTAACTTGCTGAAGAAATATAGTCAAGTCGGCAAGTAGAAAGTCAGGTCTGTCTGATGACAGAGGTCCATGTTGCCCTCTGCTCAGTCACTTTGCCTCTTTTTTTTTTTGAGACCGAGTCTTGCTCTGTCATCCCAGCTAGAGTACAGTGGTGTCATTGTAGCCTGCTGCAACCTCAAACTAGACCTGCTACAATGCATTTACAAATGTATATTGATCTTTAAACATTTTCTTTTTTGTTTTATTTTTTACATAAAAATGGACTCCCAGTTTTGTTCTGCAACTTGCTTTTCTCATTTAATAGTCCTTCCTGGACATCTTTCCATGGTAGTACATACAGACCTATATTATTTTTTAAACAACTGGAGAACATAGGTGTTCCGCAGTTTATCTAAACAAATAACCATATGAACAATTAGGTTGTTGTCAATTTTTGCTATTACAAAAATGTTGCATTGAGCATAGTTGTGTATGTATCTCCATGCCCTTATATACAGTTTCAGGATAAATTCTTAGAAGCAGACTTATATTTCCCTAAATTCTGAGCTCAAAACAAAAATTTGTATCTTTAGTCATTTCTCCTTCACTCTTTTTTCTCTTTTCTGCTGGAACTCTTTTTAGTGGGATGTTGGATATTGAGATTAATCTTGAAAGTTTTCATTTTTGATTTCATGTTTACTGTGAATTTGTCCTTTTAAAAACATTCTGGGATATTTCCCCAACTTTATCTTCAACTCTCTGTTGAATTTTAAAAATTTCTCATAATTTTAATGTCCAAGTATACTTTCTTGACCCTCGATTGTTCCCTTGTCACAGTGCCTTGTTCTTGTTTCATAGATACATTATTTTCTTGTCAACCTCTGGAGTACGTTAATGAACATTTCTGCAAAGTTCTCTTTTTTCCCCTGTACTACCTCTGTTTTCTTTTTCTATGGCTTAATACTTTGGCTTAATTTTGGACTCTTCTTGCTAGGCTGTGGCTTTCCACATGACTGGCTGTCTATCTTAGAGGGAGTATCCAGGCATCAGTGGTTTTTAAAGCTCTCCAGTTTGTTCCGATGTTCTAGAGCAGGGAGTAGGCAAAGCATGGCCTGTGGGTCAAAACCAGCCCACTGCCTATTTCTGTAAATAAAACTTTTTGGGACATAGACAAGCTCATTTGTTTCCGTAAGGTCTATAGCCATGCTTGTACTACAAGGGCTGAGTTGAGTGATTGTGACCAAGATGGTGCAGTCCACCAAGGCTCGATATTTACCACCTGGGCCTTCACAGAGGAAGCATGGCGCCCCCTGGTGTAGGGGAGGAGGCGAAGGCTGTCCAAGCTCCGAGTTTGTCCATAGCTGTGTCCCATGATCACTTGTTCCACGTGGCTGAAATTGTTTTTCAAAATGAAAAACAACAAATTATTTGCACTATGAAATAATATCAGAGTGAAAATTATAAATAATATCAAGTGAAATTAAAAACTATCTCAAAAATAATATCAAGTGAAAATTTAAAGAGATTTTCTTTGATCGAAGAGAATTAACTCCCTTTTATGGCAGGGCTCTGGGCCCGACACTTTCTTTTAAAAACAAGAAGACATTGTTTAAAAACTCTGCATGTTGTTCAAGTCTTTCACTTTTCCTCTGTATGTTAGCAATGATTCTTAAGTTTCTTCAACTGAGTTGGAGTAGCAGGATCTCTATGAGCTATCTGCACTGCATACCTCCTTAGAAGAAAAAGCTCTACCCATATATCCAGCTTCAGGAGAGAGCAGGAATGGGGTCTTTTCAGAATGAAGAACAACAACAACACAGGACCCAGAGATTACACTTAGCATTGACTATCTAGGTCTTTTTGAGTTGGATTCAGAATTTGCGGGGTGTTTAATTTAGCCTATTAAAAAATTATTGGACCCTTCCCTGACAACATTCCAGACTTAGTTCTTGGGTTTTATGTTATGAGCAATCAAATGTATCTGAATTAATTTTTAAAAGCTTAGTTAAAATATTTTTATGAAGTTATTTTTGGGGGGGAGAGGGAAAATGATTCATAACAATTTTATTTATGGATTTTCCTGTCTTTTCCCTTCCTCTCCCTTTGTAAATGAGAAAACAGGATCTTGATCCTTTTTAATGAGTAATAGCTGCCCAAAGCTATACGTGCATTTTGCAGCTTCCAGATGACATCATGTACAGAACACTACAGCTTCCTTCTCACCATCTGTCCTGTCACCAGAAGTCTTAAATATAATCACAGCCCACATGACAGTTGCATACTCATTATTTCCCACGTGTATTTGGTGACTAGTTGCACCATCCTAATTAAAATGGTATTAGCACCTCAATTATCAACTCTGTTTTTCAAGAGCTCTTCTTCTATAACTATGAAAACTTGCTCTGGGCTGGGATTTAACATGTTAGTGTCAATGTTCTGCAGGTGTTAGGGGATTGGAGAAATGTTAGCTATTGAGTTGTCCTGCCCAGACTCCACACCTGAGCACTCCAGTGGTGCTCTTAGAAACAAAACTGCTGAGTGATGGGAGATTTATGGACACATCGTGCATCTGGGGCATTATCCAGCCAACCTACCTTATACAGTTACTCCCTGCAGATCAAAAAGGGGCCTTTGAGTTGGTTTAACATGTAAGAAGTTGGCCACAACCTGAAAGTACCTGGAGCTATTTTGGCAATGGGAAAAAAAGTAGTGATGCAAATAATCACTTTCTGAGATGAAGATTGTTCTAGTTTCTAAGAAAAACTCCTTGGGTAGATCAAGGATAGGATCTTCTGGCTTTTCACAAATTAAACATATCTGGCAGTCTTGAAGGGCCGGGGGTGTCAACCAAAAGTTGGTTTGGTTTTCTAGATAGATGTTAAGACAATTGATCTCATGGAGACAGAAGAATGATGGTTACCAGAGGCTGGGAAGGATAGTGGGGAGGGAGGATAAAATGGGGATGGTTAATGGGTACCAAAATATAGTTAATAGTTACCGAAGAATAGAATGAACAATATTTAATAGCACAACAAAGTGACTATAATCTGCAATAAGTTAGGGTATACTGTAAAATAACTATAAGAGTGCAATTGGAATGTTCCTAACACAAAGAAATGATAAATGCCTGAAGTGATGGATACCCCAATTACCCTGATTGGTTAATTCACATTGAATGCCTGTATAAAGACATTACATGTACCCTATAAAGATGTATAACTATTATGTACCCATAATATATATTTTTTAAAGTTGGTTTCCTAGAAATTTTGGTTAGGGAAGTTTAAAAAAGAGTGGAGTAACTGATTGTCTATGTTGTTATAGATCAGTTGACAAGCAGGAAGAAAAAATATGCCTGAGCTGGAGTTTCAATACCTCCCAAACTGTGCTTGCATTTTAGATGTCAAGGAAGAGTGGGCCCCTCTCACTGAAAGCCCTTTGAAACAGCATTGCATGATAGAACTTTCCGTGATGATGGAACATTCTCTGTCTCTGCTGTCTAATACAAATATGTGGCTCTTGAGCACTCAATATGTGGCTACTACAATGAGAAGCTGAAATTTTCATTTTATTTAATTTTAATTAATTTAAATTTAAATAGCCACACACAGCTAACATTATAACAGATGAGTAAATCAGTCATTTTTGTTAGGGGTACCGTATTGAGCAGTGATGACAGTAACGTTCTTTAGCTATGAATGGACTTATCTGGATTTTCAGGTACTGAATAGAATTGGTGTTTCCTACAAAATAGAACCTCATCATTATATTTTCTTCTTTTCAGAATGAATCCCCCGGGAATTTCTCAAGATGTGTCCTGGATCCAGGGTGCAAAAAAATCAGGCCTAAAAGGAAGGCCTACATTATAAAGGAAGGGTCTCTTGATAGGGTGAATCTCTAAAGACCAGCTCTGGAGGTGGAATAAACCTCTAAGGAGAGAATTTTGTATCCTCAGAGATCAGCTAAGGAGGAACAACTTTTTGTCAATGGAGCATTCCTGGTGTTCCTCAAATTGTACATGTGGGAAGTGTTGAACTCTATATTTAAAGGGCTGGCTCTACTCAAGTGGGATATTTATAACTTCCCCATTATCTTCCTGTTGTTCATGTAAATATCAACGTGAAAATATCAGCCACAATAAGGTCTGTATACTTTCATAAAAATACATGGGACTAATATGGATTTTGAGAACACAGCTGTATTACGACTTTGGTGAGCATTGGGCACTTTCCTCTAGAAAGGGCTTCCTATATAAGCCCTTTCCTCTAGAAAAGTAAAAATTAAGTAGATTAAAAATAATATTTTACTATTGCCCTTTAGGGAAGACTTCATATTTAAAACTGGCTAAAAATGGCCTATTCTTTTCTTTCTTTTTTTTTTTTTATTTCAGCATATTATGGGGGTACAAATTTTAAGGTTTCAATAAATGCCCTTCCCCCCCTCCCCCCACAAGACTGAGTTTCCAGCATGACCATCCCCTGGCCTATTCTTTTCTTAAAAAATTACAGAATATATGTTTTTTGCATGGTTGGTGATCAATAAATGTCAGTTGATTAAAAATATTCAGAGATGTTAAGACTTTTCTTGTAACACATGTGAATGTTTCTCTGTGAATCTCCCTATTATTTTTCTACTTAGAGGATGGTCCACAGACCAGGGGGATCGGCAGCACCTGGAGCTTGGCAGAAATGCAGAGTACCAGGCTCTGTCCGCTACTAAATCAGAATTTGCATTTTAATGAGATTGCCAGGTGATTCATGTGCACAATTACACTGAAGTCCTGCTCACCTGCAGTTTACACCCGATGGTTCAACATTAGTAGAAAGGGAAGAGCTGAGTCCCTTAACCTCATGTAATTGAGGATAGACCTTACTTTTCTCCAGTGGCAATAAATTTAGTTTATCTAGTCCAGTTGTTCCCAACTATGGTTAAACACTGGAATCATCTGGGGAGCTTCAAATACTACCAATGGCTGGGCCCCACATCCCAAGAGATTCTGAAATGATGGATCTGGTGTGAGGCTCTGGAAATCAAGTTTTGTTTTGTTTTCTTTTTTAAAGCTTCTCAGGTGATGCTATTAATGTATGCAGTCAGATGTATGCAAACTACTGTGGGCATTTCCTCAGGAGATCTGTCCCTTGGTTATGCTCACATTGGCCTCTTTTCTCTGTGTTCCCCAACCCTCCTAGGCTGGGAAACCAAGTGTATAATTCAGAACTAATTTCTCACCTTGGAGTCTGACATGCTCTGTTAATCATCTCAAAGCTCTGAAGTGTTTTCCTAATACATCAATACTCTAAAATATTAACTGCCACCATTTTCTGCATCCTTATTATGTCTCCTGTAATCACTTTTAGTTATTTAATCCTCACAATGATAGTAGATACTATTATACCCATTTTACAGATGAGGGAATGAAGGCTTAGAAAGGTTAGATTTTCTCAAGGTCACGCCATTTCTAATTCCAAAGTTTGTTTTACCCCCCACTAAATCTACCA
>VSMD01029420.1:0-10479 GCA_008750895.1 Mirza zaza
GTAGTGGGCTAATGGCTATGGAAGTGGAATTGGTGGCTTTATGATAAGAGGAAAGAGACCTGAGCGAGCACACTCAGCCCCTCGCCATGTGGTGCCCTGCGCTGCCTCGGGACTCCCTAGGGATGGCAGAGTCCCCACCAGCAAGAAGGCTCTGACCAGATGTAGCCCCTTGACCTTGGACTCCGCAGCCTCCGTAACTGTAAGAAATAAATTCCTTTTCTTTATAAACTACCCAGTTTCTAACATTCTGTTATAAGCAACAGAAAACAAACTACTAATAATACAGCCCCCAACCTTCTCTTTGGGAACTAGGGGTCTTCTCTTGTGTCTATTTCCCGGCAGGGCAATTCCAAAGGACTGTGCTCTTTTTTGCCACCAGAGGTCGCAAGTCACTGCTGTTCCCTGTCAGACAGGCAAAGAAGCTCCCCTCTCCCTCCTTCCTCTCTTTCTTTCCTCTCTTTCTCCTTTACCTCTTTTCTTCCCAACTCCCAGCCTCCTATTGTTTTCTCCCTCCTTCCCTCCCTTCCTTGAACTTGTTTATTTATTCACTCAACACTTTAGCTGCCACCTTGCATGGTGGGAGCTGTGCAGTGTCATCACTAATTACAATGTAACAAGCAAGACAGGCACGAGGATGTCTAGTTCCTTCTTGTCTTCGTGTTTTCATCTGTTCTCTCGCTTCTTCATGTATCCCTTCCCTGGGTATCTAGTGAGCACCTTGGCCGTGTCTGGCTCTGTGCTGGTTCCTAAAGGAGCTAGGAAGTCCAGCCACCGTCCTGGAGCCCCTGTCCCCTACCGGCTCTGCTCTCCCCGCTGCTGCCCAGCCCCCCTCTGTCCTTCCTCACTTGGCAGCCAGGGGACCCTTCTGAAGCCAGATTGTGCTACTTCCCTGTTCAGAAGTTTGGCGGCTTCTCATCCCGTGTCTCCTTGCTTACCAGCTGCATGGCCTGGGACCCCCTCTCCGCACCTCTCAGAGCCTCAGTGTGCTCATCTGCAAAACGCACTAACAATGGTGCCACCTTGCAGAGTTGCTGTGAGCACGGGCGCTGCTCAGGATCCCCAGGAAGCAGAGTCCGAGACGCAGTTCAGCGCGTAGCCCTTGGGATCAGTCCCCATGGGAGCTCTGCAGCCAGAATGGCCCTTCAGAGATGTCCCAGGGCGGGCTGAGATGGCCAGGGTTTCGCAACCGCACACTGCACGGTGGGCCAGCCCTGCAAGGGGCATGATCTTGGGCAAGGCCACCCTCTACCCACCATGAGGCGACCCCTGAAGGGGCTGACCACTTTCCCTGCCTCTGGGACCATCAGTCCTTCCTAGAAGGGATCTGGGCTGCACAGTGTCCACCACAAGCATCGGTGCACACGGAGCACTAGCACAGTGCCTGGGACATTGTAACAATGAGCAATGATTGCTATTATCACGATACCATTTGTATTGCTATTATTTTTAGAGAACAGGTGATTATAATATAGCACCATTCCTTCCCCGCATAAGCTGAGGGTAGACGAGGTGCACGTTCCCATATTGCCAGGCCCCAACTTCCAGGCCCCAATCAGAAGTTCTGAGACTGGGCTGGATTTGCATTTCTAGCAAGTTCCCAGGTGACACTGAGGCTGCTGTTCTGAGAATACCTGCTCTGAGGAAAATCAAGGTGCATCGTGAGCAAAATAGGAAATGGATGCTGGGAGGGCCAGAATCAACAGTTGTCTGCTGTACCCATTTTACAGGTGAGGGATCAGAGATGCTAAGCAACTTTCCCTGAGTCATCAGCCTGTAAACGGTAAAGATTGTGCCAGGCATTGGCACCTACCAAAAGCCACCTTCCTTATTCCCTTTGGACAGAGCCCCAACCTGTCCCAGGTGTTTGTTAGGTGAAGGGAGCTTCATCTCAGGGAAGGTCGGACTGGTTTCTAACACAGGGGTGGGCATGTGACCCTGCTCTGGCCAATGAGACGCACAGCAAATCTGCAAAATTTGCTTCTGTGGAAGATTTGATTTTGCTTCCTATAGAAGGTGAGAGGGGTGTGAGAATTCTGTCCCCGCTCTGCCCCCAACACATGCCATCAACCACTCCTGGTTTCCAAAGCAGCGGTGACAACTGCAGCAGCCGTCTGGAGACCACAAGGCCACCCCTGAGGCTAAAGGGTCAGTGGGAGGAAGATGACGGCGTAGAGAGATGCATGTCTTTCCTTAGCGACCCCAAACCTCCTTGCTTGGACGTGCTGCATGCGGAAGTAAGCGTCTCCAGAGCTGCCGCCATTGTTATCGAGTTTTCTGTCACTCGAAGCCAAAAGCATTCCTAACCCAAACAGGTACATGTCCCAGTTCCCCAAGGCCATACTTGTTCACCGCATCTTGTTGCTTTCTTGCTTGGGTTGGGACATATTGGGAAGAAAAGTCCGCTCTATTCAGATCAAAGCCAAGGGCTAGGAGGCCAGACCTCCGCACTGAGATCCCGCCTACTCGATGCCCAGCCAATCTCTGCCACCAACTTCCTCTGTGAGTTTAGGGAAAATTCTAGACTTCCCTGGGCCTCAGTTTCCCCATATTTCAATTGGAGGATTTGATCTGGGTTACACTGGTTGCTGTTGTAGACATTTTTGTTGGATCCACATAATGTTTGTTTTTTAGTTGCCAGTGTTTGTTTTTTTTTTTTTTTTTGAGACAGAGTCTCACTCTGTTGCCTGGGCTAGAGTGCCGTGATGTCAGCCTAGCTCACAGCAACCTCAAACTCCCGGGCTCAAGCAATCCTTCTGCCTCAGCCTCCCAAGTAGCTAGGACTACAGGCATGTGTCACCATGTCCGGCTAATTTTTTCTATATATTTTAGTTGGCCAATTAATTTTCTTTCTATTTTTTTTAGTAGAGATGGGGTCTCGCTCTTGCTCAGGCTGGTTTCAAACTCCTGACTTTGAGCGATCTGCCGGCCTCAGCCTCCCAGAGTGCTAGGATTACAAGCGTGAGTCACCGCGCCCAGCCAGTTGCCAGTGTTAAATAATTGAGATGGTTTTGTTTAAAAATCCAGATAGCTGACTTCTCTGCGATCATCATCAGGAGATCTGACCATGGAGCCCCAGTTTTAAAACCTCTCCTTTTAGACCAGGCTGTGCTCTCCAATTTACCCCAGTCCACACCCCTCCCTACTGCTCCTCACTCTGACTGGCTACCAGTCACCAGTATCATGGCGCTGGTCTTGCTATTCTTTGTTACAGAGTTCAGAGGAGAGTGAGATATTTCTTACTCCTCGTGTTACTTGTCCTGTGAGCATTTGAATTTGAAACCCCCAGATAAGAAGGACAGTATCTTCCTCGGGGGTCTAACAGGCACCTCAAAACTCAGCATGTCCAAAACAAACCCCTGCTCCTGTCCCTGGGTCTCTGCCCCTACCACAACCTTCCCATCCTAGTAAAGGCAGGTCTGCGTCTGGAGTGTCAGCCCCAACCCCGGGAACTCCCAGCTCTCACCAGTTCCCCCGCCCTGCCCTTTACTTCCAAAATATGGTCAGGAAGTTAGGAGAGTGGCTGTCCTTGGGGGTGGGGCAGTGATTTGAAGGGGGCATGCAGGGACTTCCTGGGGGGGGTGGGCAAGTTCTATTTCTTGGGCGTGGCGCTGGTTGCATGGGCGGATTGGGTCTGTGTACTTTTCTGTATTCATGTTGCACTTCGATAAAAAGATTGTGAACACATGCTTAGAACCTACCTCTGTTCCCCTTCCCTGCCACCTTGGCTTAGGCCACAGGACCTTTTGCCGTAAGCCCCCAGCTGCCCCTCGAGGGTCTCCCACTCCCACCTTTGTCCCACAGTCCGTTTCATCTCCACACACATCTGCTGCTGGGGTGGCGCATGCCTGTGGTCCCAGCCACTCGGGAGGCCGAGGCAGGGGGATCCCTGGAGCCCAGGAGTTGGAGGCTGCGGTGAGCTATGATGGCACCTGTGAATAGCCACTGCACTCCAGCCTGGGCGACAGAGCAGCCCTCGTCTCTATAAAGAATAGAAAGGACAAAACCACTCTGGCAGTTCCCCCAACTCAGGGCCTGCAGATCAAGGGCCCACGTGCCCCCACACCAACACTCACCTTTCTGACCCCCTGCGGTCCTCTGCCCCCCTGTTTCTGCTGGGTCAGCCACACCAGCTCCCCGCTGCTCCCCAGACATGCCAGTCTCCCAGATCGTCACACGTCACACTGCCTCCCTTGTTGCATTCAGGTCTCTGCCAAATGCCACCTTGTCTGAAAATCCACCCTCGACACCTCCACCCCCAACCCCCATTTGCCTCCCCAGCTTTGTCCCCACCCGCTGCCATTACATGCACGACCACCTGGCAGCCTTCATGTCCACCTGCTCCTTTGCTGACTGTCTCTGTCCCCCTCTAGAACATGGGATCCAGGCCGGGAGCCGTGTTTGGTCCACTGCTCTAACCCCAGTTTCTCTGAGGGTGCCTGGAATGCTCCATAAGCATTTCTTGAATTGCATTGAAATCTCTTTTACAAACCCAGCCTGCCTGTAGGAAAGAAAGTGGAGGGTCCCTGTGAGCCTCCTCCCTCCTGCAAACACACACACACACACAAACACACAGGCACACACACACACTCCACCTACCCACAGTCTTCCCTGCTGGAGGCAAAGCAGAGTATGGTCCTGGCCTGTGGTTTGGAACAAAAAACAGTCAGAACTCTGGGGGTCTGATGCCGATCAAAGGCCTCTTTGTGTTTGTAAACCTTCACCCTCTGCCCGGGATACAGGAGGTTAGGGGATGGCCCCGAGCCCAGAGTTTGTCAAAGCTCCAAGCCGGGAGGGCCTGGGCCTGCCCCTTCCCCGTAGTGAGGAGGGGCCCCGTGATGCCACGCTGCTGGACTGCCCCCTCCAGGGGACATAAAGCGGGTGACCAATCTCGATTCCAGTCTGAGGGCTCTCTGCTGGGACCTGCTTCAAAACCAATATTGCTCTTGGACCTGCAGAGGCCTCGAACAAAATGTCACACTGAGAGATGCTGACAGTGGTACGGGGGTCAGGGTGGGGGAGGGGACTGAGAGTCCCTTCCGCGGGGGGACGGCAGAGATTTGCTGCCAATACTCCCTCATGCTCTCTCCCATTCCCTACTTTATTTTTCTTCATAGCACTAAGCACATGTGACATGCTGCATATTTTACTCATTTATCTTATCACAGAGCTGCTAAAATAAGAGCTCTGCGAGAGCAAAACTGTTGTCTAATTTGATCACTGCTGTATCCCAGCATCCAGAATGATGCCTGGTGCATAGCAGGTGCTCAATTAATCCTTGCTGAGTGAACAATATCCATGATTTTGCTTGATGTTTATAACAATAAAATGTAATGCTAAAAAGCATGTTTTATCCTTCAATATTTATTGCTCCTCTACCATGTTCCAGGCACTGGGCATGTGGCAGGGGACAACTGGGACTCCCTTGTTCTCCTGGGGAACACCTCAGAGAGGTGACACAAACCTATAGGGTGAACTGTTTCAGTGTCAAGCATCTGCTGCTGCTTAAGAACCTGCCCCCCAAACATAGTGACCTCAAACAACCACTAGTCACATACAATGACACGTTATGACATTGTGGGCAGAAATTGGAGCGGGGCTGGGCTGGGCGATTCTTCTGTTCTCCGTGGCATCAGGGAAGTCAGCAGATGAGCCCATCGGGAGGGGCCAAGACGGCTTCACTCACACATCTTGTGCTGTGTTGGTGGTGATGGCCAGAGTCTGGGCTCAGCTGTCAACCATAGCAGCTACTCATGGCCTCTTCAGCATGGTAGCCTCAGGGAGGTGGCCCAGGACTCCAAGGGAGAGTGTTCTAGAAACAAGGCAGAAGCTGCTTGGTCTTTTTCTGACCATGCTCTGGAAGCCACACAGGGTCATTTCCACTGCAAGCTATTGGTCAAAGTAGTCAGAAGCTCACCCAGGTTCAATGGGAGGGGCAGAGAACCACCTCTCAATGGAAATGGTGGCGCAAGATCGGTGGCTATGTTTTACACCCGCCACCAACACCCGTATGGCTGGCATTTTAACTGCCCGCCCCAGTAGACTGGGAGCCGCGTGGGGGAAGAATGCTGCCTGCCACATCTCATGTTGGATCCCCAGTGCCTGGTGCAGACTTGCACTCAATAAATATTTGTCGAATGAATAAATTAAGTGATTCCAAAATCCACATTCCTTCTGTGGCTGTGGGCTGAGTAGAACTTGGGTATTAATGATACCACTTGGGACTGTGAGCACCAGGAACCCTGGCAGCCTGCCCTTCCAGTCGGAAGTTGCCAAATGTTGGGATTTGTACATCAATTCAATTCAACCCAATTAATATTTATTTTCCACCCACTCTGTGCCAGGCAGTGGAGAAACCAGCTGCGTCTGAGCAGACATGGCCCATGGCCACAGGGAGTGCAAAGCCTTGCTTCCCTTCCCTTCACTTGAGTTGACTTGCAGTCTGCCAGAAGGACCTCTGGGCAGGGAGCTGGCAGTGATGCATCTCCTGACTCTCTGGGTGGTATTGGGCCGGACACTGTGACCCTCAGTTTGTCGATCTGCTAAGTGGACAGGTGTATCAGATTGGACGACTCTGAAAATGCCCTTCCAGCTAGTTTGTGCTGCTCTGATCCCCCTGCAACTGGGATTCACTGCCCAGCCATTAGCTCCTTTAGGGACTGCCTCCATTTGCAAGTCAAGGTCATGCTTTTCTCAAGGAAGCCCTCGGCCCGGAGGCTGGTTGAGCAAGATGGTGGTACGAGTGCCAGCCACCCAGTGCAGGACTCCTCCAGTGGGTGGCTTCGCTCGGAGCTCTCCGTCGCGCTGGCAGAGACGTTGTCGCGTTTGCATGCTGCCCGGCAGCTCCTTCGGCCCAACCCTGCTTCTCCCCATTCCGTTTCCTTTTCACAGGTGTTATTCCCAATAAGCCTTTGCACTCCTAACTTCCCGTTTCCTAGAGAACCCACACCGTGATATGGTTCTACATGTGAACCCTGTCTTACCTAATCTTTTTTTTTTCTAGGGAGTCCACGCTGCAGGTCGAGTTCCCCAGGATTTGGAGATTAGAGTGCAGGCATTAGGATGTGCCTTTGGGATCCACATGCACGGAAGGGAAAGAAAGGAAACGAGATTGGACGGAGAGACAAGCTGAGCTGTGATGCAGCCTCAACGAAAGCCTTGGCCCGTCGCATGGGTGCTCTTTAGGGCGGCGGCCCCTCAAAGTTGTCTCATGTTGGGGTGAGCAGGCTGGACACGTCTGTCCCTGTTTCAGTCAGTTGCTGGATCCAGGCCACCCCAGGAGGGAAGCAAACATGACCTTGGCTGAACTGGCACTCTTTGTGAAGGCAATCCCCAAATGGGCTGACAGCCAAGGACTGGCTGCTGGGAGCCTTTCATTCCTAAGGGGAACTGGCCAGAGCATCACAGCATCCATAACTGTGTGCTGTGGAAATAAGTCTCCTGCTGGCTCGTGCCCCCGACACAGCAACCTCAGTTGCAGATAACTGAACACGTAAACATACAGGGCTCAACAATCAGGTTTTATGCTGTCGCATGAACAAAGTACAGAGGTTGTGCCATGCACTCATTAAGGATCCTAGCTCCCATCTTTCTGCTTTGCCATCCTCAGCATGCACCTTCCGTTTTCAAGGTTGCCTGGTGTTCTCATTGTCTATTACTGTGTTATAAATTGCCTCACTTGAAACAACTTCAATTTTGTTATTTCTCATAATTCTATGGTTGGCTGGGCTCAGTCGGGTGGTTCTTTTGCTCCACAAGATATAGCTGAGGTCATTTAGATGGCTACATTTAGCTGGGAGCTTGGCTGGAGCTGAGACATCAGAAATGGCTTGTCATCTTCCAGGGCCCATCATATGGAGTCCTTCATCATTCATAGTCTAGCCCAAGCTTCTTTATCGTATGGTACTGGCTTCCAAGAGGGAGTATTTAAAGAAGACAAGCCACAATGTGCTCTTAAGCCTTTGTTTGCATTGCATTTGCTGATGTTTCATTGGCTAAAGCAAGTCATGTGGCCAACCTCAACGTCACTGTTGGAAGGACTACACAAGGCTGTGAGTCCCAGGAGACATGGGTCATTGGGAGCCACCAGTATAACAAGTCTGTCAGATGTCATGACCCAAGATGGCTGCTGCAGCGCAAGCCATTATGTCCACATTCCAGGAGCCAGGAAGGAGGAAGGGAGGAAGAACAAAAGACTATGCTCCTTAAAAGACACAGTCATAAATGTCCCACACAACATTTGTTAACTTCTTATTGGCCATATCTTAATTACATGGATACCTTTACCTGCAAGGAAGCCTGAGACGTTTTTTTTAAAACCTGGTCTTACATTCCAGGGGAGTGTTACTTAGGACCAAGGGAAGCTGCTTATGGGTAATCCCTGCTCCACCTCCTCCCAGTGCCCCTGCTAGGAGGGAAGCAGTGTAACCAATTTCTTATTTAACCTTCTGCATTGTTAAGTAAGTATGCGTGTAATTTCTTTACTTCATTTATGCACCAGGCAGTGTGAAGTTTTATGGACATTTCTGTACAGATGCTCCTCAGCTTACGATGAAGTTACATTCTGACCATAGGCTGTTGGAAAAATCGTGCCAGTAGACTTGCTTGATGCAGGGTTGCCATGAACCTTCAATTTATGACAAATGCAATATCTGCAAGGCACAATACAGTGAAGTGCACTAAAATGAAATATGCTCATACATACTGTTATGATTCTTATTTCAGATGAGGAAACTCAGGCCCAGTGAAGTTAAACCTCCTGCCCAACCAAAGCAAGTAGCCCAGTCAGAATTTGAATTCAGCTTTGTCTAATGCAAGGGTGAGAGACTCAAAAAGGTAAATAAATAGATAGATGTAAATCAGATAGATTGTATAAGCATGAAAGGACTTAATACACATAAAATACTGAAAGCACATAGAAAGTGTAGTATTGCGTTGCTATTATTTATATTATGGTTAGTATTATTATTACATTTGAGCCACCAGATTGAAACTTCTACTTCAATGCCAAATATTGTACTCTTGACCTCTTACCTGGTTCTGGAACAGGGCTGCAACCCAGTGCCCCTGGCGAGATATGCCATGGTCCCAACTGCCTCTACTTGAACTTTGGGGAATGCACCAGAGTTTCTATGATATCAGCGAGTTCAAGTCCTCAGAAAAAGCTGTTCATGTTTGGAGGACCCCTTCCTCCCATGCCCAGATCTTGAAGGTCCAAAGTGCTACCCAGAGGGCCTTGCGTTCCATACCAGGGTGTTCGGAGCCTTTGATGAGGCGGATGGGCTGGCTCAGGGTCAAGTCCCAACCCCGAAAGGTCATGGGAGAAAGTTTCATCACAGCCCGGAATGGATCCATTGGGAAATAACTTGCCTTTGGAATTTACAGGAATGACAGCAGCAAGATCCGGAGAGGGAGTGAGTACCATATCCCTTCCTGGGCCCTACTCTTGCCAGCTCTCGGCTTCCCAAATTTCAGATTTTTGCATACGATTTTTGGAATTTTGCCATTATCATGCACTCTCTGCACTCTGAGTTACTTAGCATTTTTCTTTGAGTTGCTTCATATCGTAAACATAAATAAATTTAATATAAAAGGAGGTTTTTAAAAAAAAAAAAAAAAAGTCATAGGCTTTAAAGAGAAAACAAAAATTCCTTGGCCTAAGTCAAAAGTAATTATAATAATAATAAAAATAAAACAATGTTGTCCTGTTCCAGCAAAATGCAAAGTCTCTGAACTTAAAGCCTTCTCTGTCTGTTACACAGGAAGGTTCATAAGCCACGAGGTGTTAAAGGGATATTGACACCCAGCTGAGATCCTCTCTGTGACGTAATGAAGAGTTAAAGCAAAGTGACAGGGATAACTTTCACTTTATGAGATTCAATGTTATTATTTAGATGTCATGTAGCACAACATAAAACGATCTGTGTTTCCTCACTGGTATGCCTCTCACACTTCGAACAATATCCCACCATCTCATTTGGTCCCAATAACAGTTCCTTTCTTTAATACCCTCATCAGACTTCCAGCAAGACCTGACAGCTCTACTGGCAAAATATGTCCAGAATTACATCCTTTCTTACCACTTCCATGTGACTACTCTGATCCAAGCCGCCATCATCTCAGCCAGAAGTATCTTTTAAATGAAAAGCACACCCACTAGGATGGCTATGATGAAAAAGATAATAACAAGAGAGAAAAAGAAGAAAAGGAGAGCTCACTAATGATGAAGGAAACATGGCAACTTGGCTCTACAAAGAGACAGAACTCCCACCATTCCAAAATTGGGCAACTGTACTTCGAAACTGAGGCAGATTCCTGGACTCTCACCAGTGCTCAGATCTCAAGTCCTACTGAAGGAAAAGTTCTAATCATGCCCTCAAAACATGTGGAGCCAGTGGTGAACTGAAATGAACTAAAATTGCACCAAAGCTGAAACCCAGCAGATTGATTAAGTCTATACTCTATCAGTTTTACAGGAAAAAG
>VSMD01029421.1:0-33173 GCA_008750895.1 Mirza zaza
TGGGGGATGGACATGCTTGAAGGTCTTACTTGAAGGGAAAGGGGGGACATGGGCAATATATGTAACCTTAACACTTGTACCCCCATAATATGCTAAAAAAAACCACACAAATACCCAAATGAGGGATACTAAGAGCCCATGACTGGTAATTTTTTATTGAAGACCCCAGACATTGTGAATCCTAGCACTCTGGGAGGCCGAGGCGGGCGGATTGCTTGAGGTCAGGAGTTCGAAACCAGCCTGAGCAAGAGTGAGATCCCGTCTCTACTATAAAAATAGAAAGAAATTAATTGGCCAACTAATATATATAGAAAAAATTAGCCGGGCATAGTGGTACATGCCTGTAGTCCCAGCTACTTGGGAGGCTGAGGCAGCAGGATTGCTTGAGCCCAGGAGTTTGAGGTTGCTGTGAGCTGGGCTGAAGCCACGGCACTCACTCTAGCCTGGGCAACAAAGTGAAACTCTGTCTCAAAAAAAAAAAAAGCTGTTAGCTTTGAGCTTTTCTTATAATTTCCATTTCTTACAATTGTGAACTAAAATGCTCACCCCCCCACCCTCACCCCCCTTGTGGCCAAAGAAATATTCTAGGGCAAAGTTGCCTGCCAGGAAGAGGGAGGTCAGACATGCCTTATCATGCCCCTCTCCCTTCTTAGAGACTTCCTTTGTGGCCGGGCGCGGTGGCTCAAGCCTGTAATCCTAGCTCTCTGGGAGGCTGAGGTGGGCGGATCATTTGAGCTCAGGAGTTCGAGACCAGCCTGAGCAAGAGTGAGACCCCATCTCTACTATAAATAGAAATTAATTGGCCAACTAAAATATATATATAGAAAAAATTGGCCAGGCATGGTGGCACATGCCTGTAGTCCCAGCTACTTGGGAGGCTGAGGCAGCAGGATTGCTTGAGCCCAGGAGTTTGAGGTTGCTGTGAGCTAGGCTGACGCCATGGCACTCACTCTAGCCTGGGCAATAAAGTGAGACTCTGTCTCAAAAAAAAAAAGAGACTTCCTTTGTAACCCATTAACAGGCCTAAGGGTATGCAAGACAAACCTTCAGGTCCTCAATTTACCAACAAATGGTGGCTTATCTCTGGTAAACAGTTTATGTTAAAACATTCCAAGTCTTTAGACAAAGCTTCATGTCTTTAGCCAATTACAATCTAAAGAATCTTTAAACCTACCTATAACCTATAAGCCCCCACTTCGAGATGGCCCTCCTTTTTGGGCCAAACCAATGTATGCCTCCCACGTATTGATTGATGGCTTTACCCGTAACCCTTGTCTCTAAAATGTATAAAAACCAAACTGTAACCCAGCCACAACGAGTCCACTTGCCCAAGGCCTCTTGGCAGTGGCTCTGGGTCATGGCCCTCAAATTTGGCTCAGAATAAATCTCTTTAAAATTATTTTACAGAGTTTGGTTTTTTTCCATTGACACAATCATAGCCATTGCAACCTCAAACTCCTGGGTTCAAGTGATCCTCCCACCTCAGCCTCCCAAATAGCTGAGACTACAGGCGTGTCCCACCATACCTGGCTAATTTTTCTATTTTTAATAGTAACAAGGTCTCACTCTTGCTCAGGCTAGTCTTGAACTCCTGAGTTCAAGCTATCGTCCCGCCTCGGCCTCCCAGAGTGCTAGGATTACAGGCATGAGCCACCCGCACTTGTCCTGAATTAGGATTCTTAAATGAAAAAGGTGCAAAACTGAGCCATAAGGGTGCCCACTTTGAAACTTCTCAAAGAAGCTCTTGTAGGCTTTGCTTTCGCGAAGATTTCCTCAAGCAGAGCAGGCTCAAGTAGTCCTTTTATTTGTTTTTTTACACTGCAGAGCAAGGTGCCAGAATAGGATTCAAAATGAGGGAGAGGGGCAACTGGGAGGTCAGGAAGGAGAACTGCAGACCTAAGGTTGCTTCTCGGGCACATCAGTAAAAGGAGAGGGAACACGCAGTAGGTGGCTCTGGAAATTGAATCCCTGAAAAGGATCTGTGCCCACCTCCCTTCTAGGAAGTCTCCACATCCCTGTAGGGGAGCACAAGCCCTAGTTTGGAGGCCTCTGACCCAGTGTGTGAAGCCACTGGTGGAGCCACGACTGCTTCCTTCGCCATAACAGGAAGGAGCAGACAGGAGGAGGTGTTACAGCAAGTGTTACAGCCAGTGGTCCCGAGGACATACCGAGCAGCCCATGGGTTCAGAGGGGGCCTAGCCACCAAATTCTGAGCACTGCCTACCCGATTTTTCCCAGTTTTATTAAGTAGGGGTGGTCCGAGGGGTGAGGTGTCAGGCAATAGGTTAACATTATGTTGATGGGCCAGGCAATAGATTTAGTGTTATGCTGATGCCAGGCAATAGACGAGTTGATGGGCCAGGTAATAGGTTAGTATTATGCTGATGTGGGTCTTCTGTGAGAAGTGGGGGTCTCTGGAGCCTGATGAGTCAAGTAATAGATGAGGGTTTTCCTTATCAGAGAAGGGTAGATAAGTTGGGACTTTGATGCCTTGGAGGTGAGGAAATTTCTTTCTGAGGGCTTCGGTTTTCTTCTTCTTCAATGAGTTTTTTTGTCCATGGAAAATGGGGGCAGGAGGATGGAGAGGATCAAATATTTGAGGAAGGTGGAGAAAATATGAAATCGTTCTTACAAAGAATGGAAACTAGTCACCAGAATGGAAACTAGCTAGGCAGAGATGAGGGTCCAGTTGAGGTGAGTGGTCATGGATTCAAATGTACATCAATCTACTCAACTGTGGGATTTTTTTTTAAAGCAATGCTGAAGCTCTTGTTTGTTTAATGTTTGTCTGAATTTGGTAAAATGCAGATCTTTTCCCTATGTTGAGAGATAACATGAATAGGCCAGGCACCGTGGCTCATGCTTGTAATGCCAGCACTCTGGGAGGCGGAGGCAGGAGGATTGCTCAAGGTCAGGAGTTGGAGACCAGTCTGAGCAAGAACAAGACCCTGTCTCTACTAAAAATAGAAAGAAATTAGCTGGACTACTAAAAATATATATATGTAGAAAAAATTAGCATGGTGGCACATGCCTGTAGACCCAGCTACTCGGGAGGCTGAGGCAGGAGGATTGCTTGAGCCCAGGAGTTTGAGGTTGCTATGAGCTAGGCTGATGCCACAGCACTCTACTCAGGGCAATAGAGTGAGGCTCTGTCTCAAGAAAAAAATAAAAAAAACAATAAATAAAAGAAACAAAAGAGATATAACTTGAATAATCACACGGAAGCCAGATAATAATTATCAGAAAAATTTATCAAGGTCCTTCCAGGGCTCTTCTGCACAGGGTGGCTTTGGATGGCCAGACATTTATATAGCACATAGTAGCTTTCTTTTGTTCCTCATCATAGTGGTGAATTGAGTTACAATTTCTTAAGCATGAACACCTGTAGTCCTCAAGTTACAGTCATCCCTATGAACAAGGGTAAAGGTGGAGATGGTGCGGAGTGTCTGTTTTTCCTCTCCCCAGGTAAATGGGATCTTGATGCATGGCATGGGGTACCAGCGAGCTTGCCATTGCTCCTGTGTATTATCAAAGGATGAGATGATGCCACCATAGAAGAAAAGATCAGAAACTCTCTGGACAACAGATGAAGGTTGTAAACCAATGTATCCTCTTTCCTAAAACACTTCGCCTCCTGCCTGTCCTTTCATGCATTGGGAGAAGGACAGAATGAGTTGGAGGGGGCTAGGAAGTTTGGCTTATAAATCTCTTGTGAAATGTTGCTTTCAATATGGGGCTCAAGCTGGAATATTGACTAAATACCATAGTATGGGATATGCTATGTATCAGAAAAATCACAGTCACGTCAATTGCTCTCTAACATTGTCACTCTAAAAGTCCCCAAAGCACCACAGCCATGGAAGGTTGTATTTTCTCACAATAACAAACTATACCAAGTTTTATATGGATACACATATTTGTTTGTTTGTTTTAGAGATAGGGTCTCGCTCTTTTACCAAGGCTAGAGTGCAGTGGTGTGATCACAGCTCACTGCAACTTCTAACTCTTAGGCTCAAGCGATCCTCCCACCTCGGCCTCCCAAAGTGCTAGGATTACAGGCATGAGCCACCATGCCCAGCCCCAAGTTACATTTTTAAGACATACAGCACACATACTCATACTCTGAATGTAATTCAAGGATCGGTGGCACAAATACGAGAAATGACCTCATGTCCCAACTGAGTGTTAATATAGTTCTATTTTAAAGTATCTTCATGGAAAGAAACCATTTCTTGAATTTTGCAGGGCAAACATGGATGCTTTGACTGGTTTTCACAAGCCTCAAAGCATGCTTCTAAGCGACATGTGTCCAGGGCCATGGCATTAATAAAGTGAACAGATCTGCTGAAACTCAAAGGATATTGAAAATGCTTTAAGTTCCACATTCCAAAATCAGGGCTAGAGAGGCTGGCTGGATTACCCGTTGATGTGGGTTTCCTGGTGTTGGTTTGGGCCACTCTAGGTATGAGGTGATGTTTTAGATCACCGCTGGGTTCTTCCAGTCTTCTGGGCCTGGCAACATAAAGAACAAATCCAGTTGACACATCAGCTGCTATGCCTCATCTGCCTTCCTGTGGGGTTGTGTGGCCATGGCCTGCAAGACTGGGCCCCAGAAATCCCCAAATAGGGCTCACAGGTGTGCCCAACTCCCTGATGCCCACCTACCCACCCACTCCTCCACACTGACATTTCAGTGGTTGTGTTTAGGCCAAGTGTTTGACACTCCAGTCCCAGATACCAATGTCTTCCTTTGCAAGATACAAAAGAGGGAGCAGATTCTTTTGGGTTCAGGTACTTGCTGGTCTCCCACAACATGGGGTGGAAGAGCCTAAGTGAGTTGCTGAAAAGCAACTAACATGCTGGACTCTCTTTTGGGTCAAGGCAGGACTTTTGCTCATGCTCAGGAGGAAGGGGCTTCTTGTCCTTGGCTCATCATTCCAGAAGAGACCAGGGCTCGCTCAGCCTGGCTAAGAGAGTGTGATAACAGAGGGACATAGGTACCAGAGAGGCCAGCACCCTGATAAGCAGCCATAGGTCAGAGAGGCTGAATGCTACTTGGACATAAAGAGAGAGAGGTGGCAGCAGATCCCTGGGGGACAGGTCCAAATTAGGTCCTAGTCACTGCCTCTCCTCCTCAGCGTTTATCGTTTATCTTGATTTACTTATCTTGCAAAGGAGCCAAGGTATCCTGTCATTCCTGCCTACTGTCTTCTGTCCCTTCCACAACTCCCATGCCTCATTTGGGTTTCTGCTGCTAATCTCATGGAGTACTTGGGGCGGGAGATGGGTCTCAATAACATAGGAACAAACCAAAACAAAAGTACCTTCCGATTTGCCTCCAGCTCTGACACCGAGTGGCCCTGGAAAAATCCCTTCCCTTTTCTGATACTCATCTGTAAAATGGCCTGGATCAGTGGTTTTCCGACCACCTTCTGTGGAGCTGCCAGGAGCCTGAGGGGTTCCCCGGGGTCCCCGAAGAGGCTGCAGTAAAAAGGGAGGCTGAGCTGACTCTGTACCCCATCACCCAGTGCCCACCAGAGTGGATACTTTTTACCTGTTTTACATATTGTGTTTCCACACAAGGGTTCTTTGAAGAAAGGGTCCTGAGGCTACAGTGTTTGAAAGCTGCTAGAGGAGATGATTGCTAAGGCCCCTTCCAGTCTAAGATACTTGGTCTTCTGAACCCAGCTCAAGTCATTCCTCCTTCAAGAAGCCTTCCTGGTTCCCCAGTCCTGCTTACGTGAGCTCCAGCAATAATGATGAAGCCAGGCATATGGCGCCAATGGTGACCTATCCAATGCCTGCATGTATATGTCAGCTGTCTCCCCAGCTAGATGAGCTCTTTGAGGGCAGTGTTTGATTTTCCTTCCACACCACCGTCCCTTTGTAATTCCATATGCAAAGTAGGTGTTCAGTGAACTCGTCAGTGCTACCTCATGTCATGAACTCTGGCATGGGATAAAACCTTCCCACCAGACTCTGCTTTGGGGAGGGGGACCCAGCCTTTGGTCTGGTGAGCAGTCTGAACAAAGACCTGTCCTTAAGAAGCTGGGGACCCTGACCTGGGGAGCAGCTTCAGACTCATACACTCCCACAAAGGGCAGGTCTGAGTTCCTGCCTTAATTGGATTCCACTCAATCTCTTCCATCCCTCAGCACCTCTCCTGGTGGGGCCTCTCCACAGAGCATGGCCATGGCAGAGGCATGCTCCCGAAGCCTGGGGATCAGAGCAGCCAGGAGGCCCCAGGCCAGCAGGCATCTCAGCCAGATTCCAAAGGGAAGCATGGGGAGATGGGAGGGGACTCCAGGCTTTGCTCAGACTACAGCTCTCTCTGGAGATGGAGATTTACTCAGAGACACCAGAGAAGGCAGGTTGGAGGAGGGTGCTAGGGGTGAAGGACCAAGACAGCCATAGGCCAGTGTCCCTGAGGCAGGAAGCCAGGAAGAGACTGGGAGTTGTGGGGGTGGAATGAGTCAGAAAGCTGCTCTGCACTTGCTAGGGTTAAGTCAATTAACCTTACTTAGTTTCAATGTCTTTACCTGTAAATTGGGGGCAAAAGACCCTGACCAACTGCAGGCTACCCTGTAGTGAAGTAGTGAGATTCTAAGAAGACTAAAAAGGTGCAAGGAGTTAAGGATTATTGTTTAACAGGGGAGAGCACCAGAGCCTGCTTCCAAAGGGGGACTGTCCTGCAGTTTAGGAATGCTCCGAGGCCGACCATCCCTCCTTCTCCTGCGTCACTCCCAGCAGCCACCTGCGCCAAGCCTGGAGAATTTCTGGTTAGGCTGGTGAGCAGAGCAGGGCAGTTCAGGACAGAGGCCTCCCCCCAAACCTGGCCCAGAAAAGCTCCTCAAAGAGAGGGAAGTGTCCTGATGAAGATCCCATGAAAGGGGGGAGGCTCAGGAGACTGCAGAGATTCCTGAGGGCTCTTCTGGTCAGTGAGATACCCTGACGGGATCCCAAAGATGGGGTCCCTTAGTCTCACTGAACTTGTCGCTTGGGACGGGGATCAAGCCAGCCTCCCCTAATACCTGAAGCTATACATGCGGCCTTCCCCCTTTCTAGAGGAGGGGTCTCGGTTGGGACTGTGGGGCAGACAAGCCCTCGGCAGGTCACAAGCAAGTCCCCTCTGAAGCCCCTCCCCATGGGATCCTCCAGCCGCGAGGCGCAAGCAGCAGCCAGATCAAGGCTGGAGCATCCGGCAGGGTTCCTGCCCGGGCCTGGCCTCCCTCAGCTGCTGTGGCCTGAAGAGTGGGTGCTGGGCCTGCGTAGCCAGACATCTGGCAGATCTGGCTGGCTGTTGGGCAGCATCACAGGGCTGCCGCCCCCCACCCCCCCATGGCCCTTCCAGGACAAGCAGCTCTGATGGGAGGTGGGCAGTAATGGGTCGTACACCGTCTCCTTCAGCGCCAGCCACAGGGTCTCCCGCTTCCCATTCATCTGGCCCCGCTCAGGTACTGGCTGCCCAGTGTCATCCAGGTCCTCTGGGGAGGCACCCACGGAATCTGGTACACGGGCACTGGGCTCAGAGGTGCTTAGGCAGGTCTCATCGGAGACGCTCAGCCCCTCCAGGGTGCTGGCTGAGGAGCAGAGGCCATCAGGAAGCTCTGCAGCCTTGGGCTCGGGCAAGTGGGCAGGGGCTTCTGGTGAGGCTGGCAGGGGCTCAGCCTCCTGCCCTTGGGAGTCCTGCCTGGCCCGGGTTTGGGGGCTGGGGCCAGCCTGCTTATAGGGGGAGGAGGTCTGCAGGGCTGGGCACTGGCTGAAGACTGCCTGGTGGTCCAGGAATAGCTCCCTTGGGGAGGCAGGGGTCGGCGGGGGCCGGGGGCAGCAGGGACCATCATGCAGCTGTAGGTCCTCAGAGAGTACTGACGGTCGGTGAGACAGCTTGCTGGTAGCTGTGCTGGTGTCAAAGCTGGGGCTCCGGCGCCGTGCCAGGGGCTGTAGCTCATATTGCTCTGAGCAGGACCCAGGCACTACCCCGATTGGCCCTAGTCGTGGGCGGCCTGCCTTCTCCCCGCCAGGCTCCCCAGTACTGGCGTCCCATGGCAGGTGGGCACAGGGCCAGAGGATCTGCCCACAGTTCTTCTCTGGCCCGAAGAAACAGCACAGAGATTGGAAGAAGAAGGTGGCAAAGGCACAGCTGACGCACTTGACCATCATGAGGATGATGCCCAGCTTGCGGTAGAGCAGCACTGTGGCAGGCAGCATGAGCACGCCGGCTGCAAACAGGGCTGCAGCCCCCACTGCCGTGGCGCAGCTGCTCTGGCGCAGCGAGAAGGCCACGCGGCTCAGGCGGTCAGGGTGTGGGCACAGGTGATAGGAGATGCAGTAGTTGACAGTGAAGTCCACTGCGAGGCCCACAGAGGCAGAAAGAAAGAGCGCCTCAGAAGTGTTGAGCTGCCACTCGAGTAGAACCAGGAGTCCCACAGTGAGCAGTACGGTGCCTGCCACGGCTGCCACGGAGAAGAGGCTGAGTGGAACATTCCAGGTGCCCAGCAGCAGTGTGGCAAAGGCCAGCGCCAGAGCCAGGCCCAGCACCACAGGAGGCTCAGTGGTCAGGCTGTACTGCAGGCTGAACAGCTCTAGACGGCTAGTGAACCAACCCCGGCGGAGGCCTGGAGGTGCCGTGCCCAGCTCTGCAGCCAGCCAGTGGCTGACCTCAGCGTAGAAGTGATGGATCTGGCCATAGTCTGGACTGTACTGGAAGTTGGTTTGGAATTGCAGGACCAGGGCAGCCAGCCTGCCGTGGGTATCATAGCGGGGTCCCAGGTCAAGGGTACCATTGGGGCCTTGCTCCATAGCCATCATCTTCAGGCAGTGCAGGAAGAGCTGGGGGGCCCAGGGGAAGTCTGAGTGACCACAGCAGAGGTCAGGCCCCAGGCGGGCACAGCTGGGGCTCTCCATCCAGTGCTGCAGAGCCTCCATGAAACACAGTGTGGGCCAGCCCTCCGGCTGTGCGCCAAAGAAGCTCTGATTCTGGGCGTGGTGGCAAAGTGCCAGCAGCCAGAGCTGGGCCTCAGGGCTGCTGGCTGAGAAGGCAGGGTCGCTCACCAGAGAGCTGTTGCTGCGAGGGTCCAGGGGATCGCTCGTGTCCACAGGCAGGATGCCCCACACCAAAACCACGGGCATGTGGCCGCCCTCGTCCCCAGACACCTGTTCAAACAGGAACTGCTGGCGGTACTCTGCGTCGTAGCGCTCGAAGGGGTGGCTAGGCCGGAAGTACTGGCTGCCCGGGGGCTTCAGGGTGGGCATCCCCAGGCGGGGGCTGACACCGGCGATGTAGCCGCCCCCTGCCGCCAGCACCGCGAACCAGCAGACCCAGATGTAGCGGAACTTGATGACGCCACAGGGCAGCAGACGCTGGAAGAGCAGGCGTGAGGTGATGGTTGCCACCCTCCGAAGGGCGCAGAACCAGCGGTGCAGGCTGCTGCCGCATGGAGCCTGCTCACAGCCGTTCACCAGGTAGCGCTCGTGGAGCACGGCAGAGGCGGGCAGCCAGGCCAGCGTGAGTGCCAGGTGCGCCAGCACAGCTGTGCCCATGTAGAGGGCGAAGCAGCGCACGGCGGGCAGGCGGCTCAGGTAGCTGGCGTAGAAGGCCACACTCGTGGTAAGGCCGGAGACCAGCAACAGGTAGCCAAAGTGGTGCATGGTGCGGCCCAGGCGCTGTGCCAGTCCCCCAGAGGGCACCTGGCGCTTGCTGAGGCGCCATAGGTCGAAGAAGATGAGCGTGTGGTTGGTGCAGACGCTGCTGAGCAGGATGAGGGCCGCCAGATTGATGAAGGGGAAGTAGGCCATGCGGAAGACCACTTGGTAAAGGAAGAAGGCAACCAGCAGGGAGCCCAGCACCCCCAGCAGCATCATGAGTGCCAGGAAGAGTGAGCGCAGGTAGAGGGTGATGCCAAGGAAGATGGCAGCCAGGCCCAGGAATGGGTACACCGTGTCCTGGGCCAGGTAGTACTTCAGCAAATCCTCCTTGACTCCCAGGTCCATGCCGGTGACGGAGGTGTAGTTGTCAGTGAGCACCCCGGGGGTGATTAGGTGGTCCAGGTAGATGCTCAACATGGAAGCATCCTTTGGGGTGGGAAGGAAGAGCAGGCTGAACTTGAGGGAGGGCACCTGGTAGTCAGCAGTCTGAGGACTCAGAAAGTCCCTGTCCAGCAGAAAGTGCAGGAGTTGGTAGATGGCACTGCTCTGGGAGCACTTGGTGGGAACCTGGGCACAGTGTGGGGACTTATCCTGCCCGGGTCCCAGACAAGAGGGCACCAGGTCACCTCGGTGGTAGTAGACCGCACAGATCCGAAGCAGGGCCAGTACTCGGTCTGTGTCAGCTTGGGTGATGTCGAAGCAGGAGGAGCGGTTGGAGAGCACAGCTACATAGTTGCCCAGGGACCAGCTAGGGCAGCATTCATTGGTTGCTGTACGCTGGCACAGAGCCCCAAAGTGGGTATGGGAGCGGATCTGTAGGACACACACAGCAGAAGAGAGCTCAGGGGCAGTTCAAGGACTCAGGTTTCCCAGCCCTGTCTGAGGCCCTCTTACCTCCTTTTAGGCTGCAGGACAGAGGCAAAGAGGGATCTTGACAGCCCAGCGGAACTGCCTTGTCTCAGAGCTGCCTTTGGCTCCTGGCCTAGGTGCCAGCAGCTACATCTTGACTCCATCAAAGATGAGCCTCAGGGATGATGCCCAAGGCCTCAGCCTGAGAGGCCCTGCCCTAAGAGCCCCTGTGAGTCACATACACCTGCTCTGCACTGCCTAAGCCAGGAGCAGGAGTGGAGGTGGCAGGCACAGAAAGAACAAGGCCAAAGGTCCAAGGAGCTGGAAGCAAGTTATGGGGAAAGTGAGCCAATGTTTTGGCCATGCATGGAGTAAAAATTTCCAGAATCACAGTTACTGTCAAACCTCAGTCCCCTGCTTCTGAAACTGGGCTGCTTAAGGCCTCTTAGGGACCAGGCTGTTTCTTTTTCAGACTTCATGCTTTCTTTTCTGTCCCTCCCTGCTGTTGACACCACAGCAGCTGATATAATATGGAGAGCACTGACCTAGGAGTCAGAGGCCCTGCTCTGCCACTAACTGGCTGTGTGACTTTGGGCCTGAGATTGTGGTGACGACACGGTAACCTTTATTGAGAGATTACTATTGCCAGTCATGTTATATTTTCCCAAATTCTATCCTGTTTAATTGTCACAACATCCCTGTGAGGAAAGTACCCATTTAGCATATATGAAGACTGAGGCACTGAGAGGTTAAAAACATGTCTGGGCTGGATGTGGTGGCTCACACCTGTAATCCTAGCAGTCTGGGAGGCTGAGGCAGGAGGATCTCTTGAGGTCAGGAGTTTGAGACCAGCCTGAGCAAGAACAAGACCTCATCTCTACAAAAAATAGAAAAATTATCTGGGTGTGGTTGTCATACATCTGTAGTCCCAGCTACTTGGGAGGCTGAGGCAGGAGGATCGCTTGAGCCCAGACATTTGAGGTTGCAGTGAGCTAGGCTGACACCACTGTACTGTATAGCTGGGGCAACAGAGTGAGACCCTGTCTCAAAACAAAAACCAAATGTCCAAAGTCACACAGCAAGGGAACCGTAGAGCCGGCTTTAAATTCAGGCATCTGACTCCAGAACTCATATTCTTAACCATTGTCTTTTGGTATCTTGGATATCCTCGTGTGAAGTCGGGGGCTTGGGCTACTGAGTAGTTTTCACACTGTTTTTAGCAGCAAACCTTTCTTCAGATGTTATAGGATATGGTTCTCCAGTGAGCATAATTAGATTGGCACTGCTTCGGTTGATGGGGGCTGGGCCTTGAAGCCCAGTCTCTGCTCCCTGGGCCAGGGCCTCCTCAACAGCTCTTGAGGCCCCTTTTTAGGACCTTTTGGGAATTCCCAGGCTCTGCATGGGGTCTCTTCCAGCACTTGTATCTTGGCTCTTCTAAAAACAGCCCACTCTTCCTTTCCCACCCCAACCTGGAGCCTCTCGCAGGCTTGAAATAATTTTCTAAGTGAGGAATGCTCTTCCCCAGTCCACCTGGCAGTCTTGGCTCAGATGTATTTCCTTGGGATCAGGTCCTTTGTGTCTTTAGTTCCCCCCAATCCCTGACACCACCCCGGCCAGCTCACCTGATCCCGTTCCATGCGACACATGGAATGGAGGGCATGCACGTTCCACAGGCTGACCTCTGAGGTGGATATGAACACCAGCTGTGCGTAGCTCCTCTCTGCAACACACAACACTGGAGCTCAGCCCTTTGGCCCCAGGTCTTGGGCCCACCAAAGGAAAGATGCTTATCCAGGGTTATATAAGGTTCCGGTTCTCAGGAGCCTCAAACCTGTGCTTGGCTGCCTGATCCTGCCCCTGTGCCCCTCACCCCCACAGCTTGACCCTACTTGGCTTATCTTCCCAGCTGTAACCTAACTTCTTTGGTGTGAACATGGCCAGCTGGCCACCTTCCTTTCTGTCTGCCTAATTTGTTCTGGGCCTGCCTGTCCTGCTAGGTGGGGTAAGGACTACCATTAAAGTCAAGAGTTGGCCAGGCTGCAGCTTACCAGGGGGGCCACAGAAGAAGCTCTCCTGCCCTCTGTCCTCCGGGGGTTCCACCATCCTCCGAGGCCGGACAACACCCTCCTGGGCACTGTCCCAGGGTGTGGGGCTCAGAGAGGTATGGGAGCTTGAGCTGAGGTAAAGACAATATCTATGCCAGGCACCATTAGGGTGGAGGGCTCAGAGGAAGCCAGAGACTGCTCCCCATGGAGGCCCAACAAGCCCCTCTGACTTGCCTTGGGGGAGGTCACCCAGTGTCCCCTCCCTGGAGATCTTGTTCTTCTTCCCTTTCCCACCCACAGTGGAAAGATGAGAACCTGTTACCTGTTCAACTCAAGTTCTGGGGAAAAGGAAAGCAGCTTCCTGGGGCCCGTAAGGGCCTGCAGTGCTCTCCAGACCACTAGCTTACGCCCAAGGTCCGTGTCCCGAGGCTCAAAGCCCTGCAGGGAGGAGGGCGGAGAAGAGCAGGTGGGCAGGGGAGGAGTTGTCCATCTGGGCCTTTCTCAGCTCTGCCCCTTTGGTTCCTTGGAGCAGGAGGGCCAGCCCATGTGCCTGGACTGTAGATGTCAGTATGACCTTTATACCCCCCCCCAACTCTCTCTGGGGGTAAAGAGCCCCCATTGCTACCCTGCCCCCAGCTAGGCCACTCCAACTCTGCCCCACAATGAGCTGAGGTGGCCAGGCCTGGGGGCCCCCTCCCTCTCCTTGGCCCCTCACCAGCAAAGGCTTGGAGAAGTTGGGCAGCTGGCCCCCCAACAGTCCAGCCAGGGTGCAGAAGAGGACGACAGCCAGACACAGAAGCAGCACAGCCACTGGCCACTCAGCAATCAGGTGGGCATAGCTGGGAAAGAGGGAGGGAGCCCACATGAGTTGATGTTGGGTTGGTAGCAGGGACCTGGTGAGCTTAGGGTCCACCAAGAAAGGGGAGTAGAGCAGATAGAGCAGAGAACACGTGGAGTAGGGCTAAACTGGCCACCAGTCTGGTCACCTACAGAGGTCCATGGAAGGCCCAGTCCTACCTCTTTGGCATCCGGAAGGCCCGTTCCTGCCTGTAGAAGAGAATAAAAGACACTTGCTTGCCAGAGTCCTCTTGTGGGGCAGGGGTGTGTGTTGGGGAGAAAGGAGTGGGCAGGTGAGAGATGGAGTAAGATGTTCTTAACCCTTTTAGGGCTTTCCCGCTTCCGCGTTCCAGTCCTTACTTCCTACTCCATCCGGACAGAGGACATCCAGGCTGCCTCCGAAGCAAGGAGTCCAGAGCCCCGGGGGTCTGCCCCACTTTAAGCCCTGCCCCACTTCCAGTGGCAGCTGACAGGCTGCTGGACCCCTCCTTACCTGACGCTGACCACATGCTGCTGCACAGAGGGTGGCTTCCAGGCCCCATCACACTGTGAGAGGGCTGGGGAAGGGTTGAAGCTGCAGCCATGGGAGCACAGAGCTGCCAGGTCCCCATGTCCTGGCAGGGAATTGCTCCCCTGGTATTTCTGTGATGTCTGGGAATAGGTGAAGTGAGCAGAGCCCAAGGGGCTGGATGGACCCACAGGCTGGAGTGTAGAAGTTGTTGGTGCAGGTCCTGAAGAGCTGGAAGGGTCCTCAAGGGGGCAGCTGTGGAGGGAGCAGCTTCTCTCTGGACTTGCCTCAGGGGCCACAGCCTTGGCCTGGGTGCTAGGAAGAGAGGAGGCAGGGAAGATTGGGGTGGGGGACAGTGGTGGCCATCCCATGCCCCAGCATTGTTCACTAAGACAAGACAAGGCCACAGGGCTCAGGGTTGATTCATTAGTAGTCCTGGAGGAGAGGTGAGGAGGGTGAGGGCTCAAAGTCTGCACCCTCAGCCTACCTCTTGGAGGCCATTCTCTTTCACCCATCTGTCTATGCTCTCAGAAAACATTATTGGCAGCTTGCTACATGCCAGGCCCTGTGCTAGACACTGAACATGCTTTTACATACATGATCCTATTCACTCCTTACAAAAACCCTACAAGGGAAGTGTTTTCCTTATTTTATAGATTTGAAAACAGGTTCACTGAAAGGTAAAGAGCTGGAGCTTGCACCTAGCTCTTCACACTTGTAGCCCTGAGCTCCTGCTGCTGCAGTCATCTGTGCCTTCTCTTGACGGACATCCAGTACATACCTGCTGCACTCTTGTTCCTATCTTACAGCCTTTGGACTTTCTTTTCCCTCTGCCTGGGATGCTCCTCCTCCAGACAATTGCTTTCTTTCTTTCTTTTTATTTTTTTTGAGATAAGGCCTTACTCAGTTGCCATGTCTAGAGAGGAGTGGTGTCATCATGGCTTACTGCAACCTCAAAGTCCCAGGTTTAAGCAATCCTCCTGCTTCAGCCTCCCAAGTAGCTAGGAGGTATAGGTGCGTACTACCATGCCTTCTAATTTTTCTAATTTTTCTAGAGATGGGGTCTTGCTATGGTGCTCAGGCTGGTCTTGAACTCCTGGGCTCAAGCAATCCTCTTGCCTCAGCCTCCCAAAGTGCTAGGATTATAGGCATGAGCCACTGTGCCTGGCCCATGTCCTTCTTTTTGATTCTGGTCATGGTTCAACTATTACCTCCTTTTATTTTTATTTTTATTTTTTTTGAGACAGAGTCTCACTTTGTTGCCCAGGCTAGAGTGAATCTCGTGACATCAGCCTAGCTCACAGCAACCTCAAACTCCTGGGCTCAAGTAATCCTGCTGCCTCAACCTCCCGAGTAGCTGGGACTACAGGCATGCGCCACCATGCCCGGCTAATTTTTTAAATATATATTAGCTGGCCAATTAATTTCTTTCTATTTATAGTAGAGACAGGGGTCTTGCTCTTGCTCAGGCTGGTTTCGAACTCCTGACCTCGAGCAATCCACCCGCCTCGGCCTCCCAGAGTGCTAGTATTACAGGCGTGAGCCACCGCGACCGGCCCAACTATTACCTCCTTAGAGAAGCCTTCCCTGACTACTCTCTCTAAAATAGTCACCCACTAGCTCTCTATCTCCTTACCCTGCTTTATATTTTTTTCAGAGCATTTGCTGCAACTGCATATTATGTTCTATAATTGTCATGTTTATTACTTGTCTTTCATATGGAATGTGAGTGCCAGGACAGCAGGGGCCTCATGCATTTGTTCATCTCCAAATCCCCAGGGCCTTGAACAGTGCCTTGCACACAAAAGGTGCCCTGGAAATGTTTGTTGAATGAATGCTAGACTGGCTGCACTGGCTGATAGTGGTGCTGGGATAAGACTTGGTCCACGCCCTCTGGGCACTCACAGCACTTGGGAGATGTGGGCAGTACAACACATTGAATGCTGTGAGTGAGGAAGTCACAGAGTGCTGAGGGAGCCCAAGGGGGCTCAACTTTGACAGGGGTGGAGGTAGTCAGAGAAAGTTTGCAGAGTCAACTGCTGCTCTTCTACCAACCCTGTCATGGGCCATGCACAGAGCAGAAGGTTTGCTTTGCAAGTGCATGTACACTTGGGAGAGGGAGTTAGGACCCCACAAGGAACTTGCAAGGAAGGAGTTAGCAATACATGTCTCTCCCAAATTGCTCATCAGGGCACCACTCTGTGCATGGACCAGCCCCACACCTTGGGTGTGGGAGTAGGTGGAGTCCCAGTCCAGTGGCAGGATTGCCAAACGAAGGACAGGAAAAGAAGGCCACAGAACAGAATGCCTGAGGGCAATGGGAGGTTCCCAGAGGGGTTCAGGGCTAGGCAGCCTGACAGAGCCATGTCTTCTTCCCTCTGACACTTCGACTGTCTCACTTGCCCACCAGAGTTTCCATAGCTCCGACGGAAGAGCCAGATCTATATGGAGCAAACCCTGGCTTCCAGTCTTGGCTGTAGCACTGGTGTAGGGGCCGTGGGCCAGAGTCCTGGCCTTGGTTGCAGACATGCATTGCCCATGGAGGCTTAGTTCTTCCCTGAGACCAAGTAGAAGACTTGGAAAGAACAGACAAGCTCTTGCTCTTCTTCCCAGAAGGATGGCTGGCTGGCCTAGCAGTCTGGGACAGCTTGACAACAGGCCGAGGGTAAAATGGGGGAGCAGTGGAGGTGGGCTCCTGGCTCCAGCACCCTTGGGTTCTGGGGCCTTGGGAAAATGCACAATTCTTGCAACATTGGCATCCTTGTCTGCTGAGGACATGATGATAATGCCCACCTCTTAGTGTGCTATGGCAGCTAACTGATACAACATATGTCAGGTGTCTGGCACGGAGCCTGGCCTGTGGAAGACACATTTGCTTTCCTGCCCCTTCCCACACTCAGTGCTGTGGGGAGCACACACTTTAAAACGTATATTTTTATTTATAACTTGCCCTCTTTTGGCACCTCGGATAATATATCTCCATTTTCGAACTTCTCACACCTTGAGAATCTTACTACATATATAATTATAAATACTTGATTTTTATTATCCAAAAGCTGCATCAAAATTGGATCTCATGATTTAAATCACTGAAATTTGTCTTTTTACCAAGTCAAGATTTAGAAAAATAGGAATTTGGCCAAAGTTGTTCTAAGGAAAGACCTCAAATGCCTCAATAAAATTAATGACATAAGCGACCAGTGTCCTGGCAGACAAAAGACCCTGTAGGCCAGACCTTGTGAGCCAAAGAGAAGTTGGATAAATGCCCCGAGGTATGTGTGTAATGTGGACATCTACTTCTTTAAGATTTTTAATTGTGCAGGTCTTTTTTGAGCACCTATCATGTGCTCAGCCCTGTGCTTGCTTTGGGTTGGGTCCAGAAGGCATGAGGATGACCCATCAGCCTTGGTCTCCCTCTTTAGAGCAGGGCCAGCCTTCCAGGGGTCAGGAGAGAGGGTCAGCCTGGGTGTAAATGAGGGGCCTGTTCCAGCTGCCCATGGCCTTAGGGAATGGAGCACTGAGCTTGTTCTAGAAGCCAGCCCCCCCTCTCCCAGAGTGTCAGTTTCTTGTGCACTGAGAGAAGCCAGCACTCCAGGGGATGCTAGAAGAGGAACCCTCTTCCTTTACTAATCTATCAAAGCTGTTTCTTAGCTGGCTTCTGTTGAAGGGGGATTCTAGCCTCCAACATTGGTTTGCTTCTCCTGCGGTCTCCCTGGCTCCAGATCCTCCCTTTTACCTATACTCTTTCTTTCCAGGGACCTAGGGTCAGCTGCCCCCAATCTCACTGTTTTTGACTGTGCCCACCACTGTCAATGTGGCAGAATTTGAAACCCTCTGCATTCTGGCTGCAGTAGAGCCAGGCCTTTTCTCAACCCCCCCAAAGGGAAGAGCCAAACTTCACTCTTCTCAGAATAAAAGCTTTCTCTTGACAGCTCCTGTTGCGCTGTGTTCTCAGGAGACCCAGTAATAATAGGAGTTAAGTACTCCAGGCCTCCATTTCCCAAGGGGCTTTCATTCTCACACTCTCAGTTGCATGGCCCTGACTGGGATGAGTAACTTTCTGGGCAGCCTACCTATGCCACTGGCCTATATTCCAAGTGACTGGGGCAGGCAGGCAAGGGAATGGAAAGTGGTGACATAGGCCTCACTCAAGAGGCCAACATCCAGCAATCAGGGCCTGGCTGACAGGGCCTCAGACAGAACCCTAACTTGGGAGCCCCGTAAGGGGCACTAATCATGCTCCCAAGCCCACAGACACACAGCCCTATGGACATCTGTGTTATCCCACAGAATGTCCAGGACTGAAAGGGAAGCAGCTGATACCACTAGGAAAATACAAAGGTAAATTAAAAAAAAAACAATAACTGGTCGGACATGGTAGCACACGTCTCTAATCCTAGCACTCTGGTAGGCCAAGGAGGGCAGATCATTTGAGCTCAAGAGTTCGAGACCAGCCTGAGCAAGAGCGAGACCCCATCTCTACTAAAAATAGAAAGAAATTAATTGGCCAACTAAAAATATATAGAAAAAATTAGCCGGGCATGGTGGCACATGCCTGTAGTCCTAGCTACTCAGGAGGATGAGGTAGAAGGATGGCTTGAGCCCAGGAGTTTGAGGTTGCTGTGAGCTAGGCTGACGCCACGGCACTCAAACCCGGGCAACAGAGTGAGAGTCTGTCTCAGAAAAAACCAAAAGCAAAAAAATCCCCCAAAACAAACTATATCAAATTTCTCTGTGGTCCATGCATTTGTAAAGGACTGTGTGTGTGTGTGTGTGTGATTTTATTCACTGTGTATCTGTCCCCAGTATAATACTTAGCTCAGCAGGAGAATATTTGTGCTTCTTTCTTGAATTGCATGGGCATAGCCCTATGCCTGATAAGTGTCAATGGTCTCTGGGCAAATACAGAGAGGGGCCAGAGGACCCAGGGAGTTTCTGGAATAAACTGAAATGATCCTATGCTCAGGGGAAACAAGCAGACAGGGCTGACCCTTGGCAAGATATCTAAGACAGCAAATGACTGTCTGACCCCTTCCAGGGCTGCTCCTGGCCCCAGGCCCCTGTCCTGCCCTTCCCTGTCACTGCTCCATCCCTGGCTTCTTTGGTGAGGCCAGGGTTCCAGGCAGCCCCCTGGTCTGGGGAACAAACCCATCCTGTGTCTCACCCTCTTGAAGGAGGTTCTGTGCCTTTCAGACTGAAAGGTGGCTAAATGTGTCCAGGCTGATGTGTTAGCAGCAGAGAGAAGAAAACATTTCTCTCCACTTGTGGGGCTTTCACTTCCCATTGAGGTACAGAATGTACATTTTATCTGGCACAGTGTGGAGACAATGTCTACCCTGGTTTTCGCTACCCATGAATGCCTTTTCCTTCAGGCCAGGCAGGAGAGAGGCAGCGTCATGTTAGAGGAGGGATTCTGGGGACGGCAGAGCCAGCCAGGGCACAGAAATTGCGCCATATTGCTACCTGCTGGACTGTTCCCTCACACATATGGTGGAGGAAGGGAGAAAGAGGAGAGGCAGGGAGACCTGAGACCTCAGCAGGAAGATGTCTGTCCTGTCCCACCAGCCTGGGTTCCTTTAGAGATCTTACAGATCAGCGGCCTGAGCCTTAGAGCCGGCCCACCTTAGCGGCTGCAGCCAGTGTCAATGGCTGCCACAGGAGGGGACTTGAACACACACGTGCACAGCTGGGGGCCATGCAGGGCAGGAAATCCACTGACAGTGACTGAGAAAAACAGTTCCTGACGTGGCTGCAGAGTGTCAGCCTTCCCCAGGACACCCGCCTTGGCGAGCCTCCCATCCACGTCCACGGGCACCCCCTGCACTCTGACACGCAGAAACCCAGACTGAGAGTGCCGGGGGCTAGGCGCTTCTCAAGAAGACGCAGGGGCAGGGCCTAGAGGGAGGGGCTCGGGAGGCTAGAGGAGAAGGGAGGGGAAATGCGGGCCTTAGAGCAGATGTAGGAAAGTGGGCGAGGCAGGTCCCCGAGCGGTGAGGGCGATGGGGGCTGACACTAGGGGGTTTCGGGGAGCCCGGAATTTGACCCCGCAGGATGAGGGTGTGTCGAGAGGGCCCGGGAGCGTGGAACCAGAGAAGGGCCTCTGGGAGGGTCTGGGGAATGAATGGGCGACATATGGCGGCCACTGGGGATACCTGGGGCGGGGGTGCTGGGAAGGTCTGTTAGCTGGGTCTGCGGAGCAGTCCGCCCTACCTGTCCGGGGAGCTGCCATCTGGGGCCAAGGGCTCCCCATCGAGCCCTTGGTCCCCTTCCAGACCTCTGCCGGGAGCCAGACCGCTGTTGCAGCTGCTGCTGCTACCACCGTCCATTCCCGAGGGCGGCGCCGCTGTCCGGGCGCTGGTGCTGAAGACGCGGCCGCAGAGACTCTGGCAGCAGCAGCGGTGGCAGGCTTGTGCGCATGCGTCTGCAGGAAGCGGCTGGTCGCTGGGCGGTGCCGAGGAGGAGCCCAGCCAACAGGCGCGGCGCCGAGGGTCGGGGCGGAGCTTGCTGAGACGCTGCGGGGCTGAGCCAGAGGCTCGGTGTCTTCGTCAGGGCGGGTCTGGTGGCCTGGCCCCGCCACCCTGCCAGGGTCTGAGAGCTGCTCTTAAGATTCTGGCCATCTGACCCTTCGTGGGGGCCTCGGCCTTCCCCTAAGGTGCCAAAGAGGGCGGGCCAAGCACAGCTCCCCACTAATTGAAACGCAGACTCCTGCCTGGGAAAGGGCGCGTCTCCACGCCAGCAACCCGCTGAGGAGAGGTCGGACGACCCTAGTCCCACATTCCTCTGGGCTCCCTCAGCGCCCTCCTCTCCTCCCCAGGGGGCCAGGCGGCTGCTCATATTGGGTCTTTCTTCCAAGGCGTCTGGACCCGGACCATAACCTGGTGGGTCTGTGCCCCTGAGACGTGGAGCCCCGACTGCGTTATTCCAGTGCAGAGTATGGTGGAGGGAGAAGGAAGAAGACAGACACTCAGAGCACCCCTATCCGGTTCCTTTTCTTATAGTCACCCATACCCCCCTGCACATCAGCCTGGGAGGTGCCCAGTAGCCACTCACTCCAGGACACTTCCTGGCTCCCACATCAGAGAGTAGCTGTGAGAAAGGGGAGAATAGAACACATTTGAGCGTGATGGGCATGGGTAGAGGACTGTGGCAAAACTAGAATGGACATGGGCAGTGTGAGAGGCCTGGCGGTTGGGGAGTGGAGAGGGCCCCGGATGTGCTGGCATTTGGATAGGTAGAAAGGGTTTCACAGCAAGCAGGCTGGTCAGGGCCTGGCTGCAGGGGCAGGGAGGTGCCTTGGCTGAAGGCTTGGGGCTGGGGAGAGAGTCAGAACACAGGAGCATTTGGACTCTGTCCTTAAAATGTGTGTCAGGGCCAGTCTGAGCATGGCACAAGTCTTAAGGGTTGGGGCGGGAGAATCTAGAGGTGTAGAAGTGAGGAGTCTTCCCTGAATAGCATACAGTTTGGCTGGGAAGATAAAGGGCCAGCACATAAACTGGTGCCAAATGGGCAGGGTATGGGCAGGCCCATAAGATGGGCTCTGCAACTTGCCGTGGAGAAGGGGGCAGTGTGTAAGCTCAGAGGACCTCTGTTTTTCTTGTGGAGATGGTGGAGCTTCAGCTGGATTGAAAGAAAGAGTGGGCTTTGAAAATGTGGAAGTAGGAGACAGGGAAGGCATTCCTGACCTGGGCTGTGGGGCAGGGTGTAAAATTGTGTAAAGAAAGTTAAGGAGGGTGGAAAGTTCAATTTGTTTTCAGGGAATGGTGAGAAATCCATGTGGACAGTAGAGAGCCACTGAAGGCTTCTGATCTGTAGCATGAGGTATGTAAGCTGGAACGTTGGAAGGCCCACCAGATCTGGGTGTACACGATGGGGTAGAGGTGATGAGGTCATGCTTGAGGCCCCATGATGGGAGGAGGCAGGAATGAAAAGGAAAGGAGAGGTGACCTATAGCTATATATGAGAACCACTGAGCCAAGCTTCTGAGAACGCCAAGCTAAGTGCCCCATTATCACAACTAGGGAACTCAGAGACAACTGGGACCCCTGACCACCAGGTTGTATGTGAAGGAAGACAGGCTCTTTTAAGAATAGAACGTGGCTTCCAGGAGGCTGTTTATTAGGAGAAGAAGGTTCCGGTTCCTGGCCGCATGACAGGTCAGCAGGGCAATTCACTCAGGCTCCGCATCTTGGTCTCTTCTCCTTTCTCAGTGATGAGGTCCAGGGGGTGGCCCACAGTGCCCTGGGCCATGTCCTGGAGCTGGACCATGGGGCCCTGGGCCATGTCCCGGTGGGGGACAATGGGGCCCTGGGCCATGGTGAGGGGGAGGACAATGGGGCCCTGGGCCATGGTGAGGGGGTGGACAATGGGGCCCTGGGCCATGGCCAGGGTGGGGACCAGGGTGACCTGGAGGATGCCCCCCACCATGGTGCCCAGGGCCATGGCCATGGCCGTGTCCCTGTGAAGTCAATTCAACAAGGTCAGAGTCACAAGTCAGTGCCAATCTTCCCTGAGTTAACTCCCCTTCACCCCACTTCCCTGGTGGACTCAGGATTCCTGGGCAAGCAAGGGGTTGTGGTGAGGGCTGGGTGCCAGGGATAGCAAGTGATGCTCCCAGCCCTGGGCCTTGTTTTGGGAAGCCAAAACAAGCAGATAAAAGGGGAACAACCTACATTTAGTGGTTTCTGTTCCTTGAAGGGAAATATAACTCCTACTCCTTGGACCTCAGTTTATTTTATTATTATATTACATTATTATTTTATCTGTATCTAAGAAACAGAATTATTTCATCTCTTCCCTTCCCTCACCCAGGAACCATTAGAGAGTGATCAGATCTGCTATGCTAGAAATTGCAGGCTCACCATATTTAGGAGCAAGGGTGAAGCTGGGGGAGATTGCAAAGGAGCTCACTGAGGGCATGCCGCAGGGAAGATAGGAGGCTGAGGTGGGGGCCATGCAGGAGCTGAGCAGCAGGAGGAGGACAGCTGGACCATGAGAGGAGAACAAGGGTGGGAGGTGGCAAGGTGGGGATGTGTGTGTTCTCTGTGTAGGGGTGTGTGTACATGTCTATACTGCATTTACATACAAATAGCTATGTCTGTGTCTATGTACGTGAGTGGGTGCATAATCAAGCCCTCTATGTTCATAGATACGTGCATGGGGTATGTAGTGTGTACATGAAAATAGGTGTGTGTGTGAGCTCATGCCTGTTCCTAAGCAGATGCCAGACCCAGGAAATCAGGAAGAATAGAAAATAAAGCCAAAGGTTTCCTGCCTCAACCAGAAGATGCCTGGGAATAGTGTAATTTAATTTTCTTTCTTGGCTGGAAGCACTCCTGAGGCCCCAAGGCCAGAGGACTTCCTTTGACTCTTGTCCTGGGCTCAGGGAGGAGAATCATCAGGACACCATCTTGCTTGTGTGCTGGGGCACTAAGGAACTGGGGCTCTGTGGAGCAGGGGTGAGGTTATGCCTCTACCTAAGGGTTGGATAACTCCACAGCCTGCTTTTGCCTGCTTAGGGCCTGATTAGAGCTTGTTCCAAGTAGGAAAGAGGCAAGCTCCAGGGCTGGAGGCTTTCCCTGACCATGTTAGAGCAGCCTCTGCCCCATCCAGGCTCAGTGATGCCTGGAAACAGCTAGTTCCCCTCCCGCCTGCCTCTCCTGCTGTGGCTGCTTTGTTTGTGGGGTGGTAACTGGAGGGGGGACAGAGACCAGGCCTAGATCTGCTGGTGGCAGCCAGTGGGGGGAAGAGGTGGAGCACAGGCAGCCTCCTTCTCTGGCAGAGGCAGGTCCTAGGGGCCATGCAGTGTGGTTGGGGTTTGGGAACAAGCCAGCCATCCGCCTAGGCTGTGGGGGCAGCCAGGAAGGCAGAGAAGCATAGACAGGCAGGGAAGCAGCAGGAGAGAGGATGGGCTGCTGGGGCAGGGAGAGGATGTGAGGAAGGGAGAGAGACAGAGGGGAAAACAGAGGAGCAGATGCCAGAAGGCTGTAGCCAGCAGAAGGTGGGGGAACAGCGATGCCCTGCAAAATGGGGCTGGTGACTGATCCTGCTCCCTACTTGTCATTTGGGGGAAGTCTTGGCTGCTCCCAAAGGGAAGGAGGCAGAAGGTCTGAATGACATGACAGTGGGCAGGAAAGAGGAGAGGGTTGGGGAAGATTCCTACCGTCGGACCTGTGGGAGAGGAAGGGGGAAAAAGAGGCAGCATCGGTAATTTTGTTCTGCGGTGAAAACTTTGACTTCTCCTTAGCGCTGATCTTGTGCCCCCACCCCTGTGCCAACAACCATTACTGCATTCATTCACTCAACAAGAAGCATGCACTGAAAGTCAATACAAGGTTTAGCTGTGTGTCCCCATGTGCTCAAGAGCTGGCTGAGTTTTCCAGGGACAGTGGAGCCAGTTAGGATGTGTGGGTTCTTGTCCCCACTCTGTCACCTCTGTGTTCTCCCAACTTCAGCCAAATCCATGATACTGAGGATGGGCCTTCCCAGGGGCAAACCCTAATTGTTTTCTTCCACTTCCAGGCCGCTCCCACCCCAACCTCCCCATCTGCTCTGCCTTCCCCATGTCCTGTTTATCTCAGCCATTGTCTCTGCTCAGCCTCTCAACTGTTTCTTGCCTCCTGCTTGTGACCTTCTGGTCTTGGAGCCTGGCCTTTGCAGATGCCTCTTGCCACAGGGAAATCTCTCAGGCTCAACTTGGTGGTGCCTTCCTGCAGGAAATCCACGTGTACTGGGCCATCAGCCTGCCCAGCTGCGGGTACAGTGGGCTCACTCTGCAGCAGCCTAGCTGAGTGGTCCTGGGTGTTGGTAAATGCTCCCTTGGTGGGAATTGCCTGCTGTTTTGTAATGGCCGGGATGGTCTCTTGTTCCATTTGAGGGGAGCCAAGTGCACAGCTGCTGAGAGCTGGGTTCTGGGCTCCAACCCAGCCACACCTCCATGGCCTTACCCTGAATGTGCCTCTAGCTATGGGGACCCCATATGTGCAGTGGGACAAGCACCTGATTGTGTTATGCCTCAGTTGAAGATTGAGTGAGATGAAGGATGGGGAAGTACATTTCCCCAACTGTACCGTGTTGTAAGGGCTTGTTGTCATTGTGGACCCTGCCACCACCTTCACACAAACACACAGCCATGTTTTTGGTGGGCAGTAGATATGGCTGACTGATCGCCCTGACTTTACCACTCTCCTTCCCTCTCTCTTCCTTCTTCCACCCCACAGCCCTCCAGCCATGGTGCTTACCCGGATGCATCTTGATGGGGCAAGAGCAGGGAGTGACACAAGGATCACCTGTGTTGAAAAGGCAGCATGTTTACCATAATCTAAATCAACCTCTTTCTTTCTTCCCTTCTAGGGATGCACACACAGCTCCTTCAAAGGACAAAAGTGATAAAACTTCCTTTGGCTTAGCCTGTCACCCATATGGAGCTGGCACTCTAGGTGCCAGGCATGGGTGTTGAATAGACACAGTGGGTTCACCCACGTGGTGGGTAGACAGAGACACAAGAGAGCACCAATTGACAGCCCCTGAAATCCCAACTCTTACACCTGTCCCCTGCCCCACCTCAGCTCACAAGCATGTGTTAATTCATTTCTACTTGGGTGGATTTCAGTCATGTTAAGTATTCATGTTATGTGCCTGCCATGTGCCAGGTCATGGTACCCCTGTCCATACAGATTATTGCCCGTGCAAAGATCAGGCATAGGGCTGAAAGAGAGGCTTAGACAGATCAGTGTACCCATAGCTGGGAAAGGCAGGGTGTGCTGGGGCTAGGGGTGTCTGAGGGATCCATGGCACCATATGAACTTCACCCTGAAGCACAGGTGAATGGGAAGCCTTCCAGGGTCCTAGCTGCTTCTTCCTGTTTCCTCCTACCAGGATTGGAAGGGGAGTGAGCTTTGGGTCTGAGCCAATTTGTCATTCACCAACAAATCTTTCTCTCATCAGATGGAGGATCCTGTGGTGTCCTGGTACCAAGGGCGGCCTGGCCTTGCCTTGCTTGGGACTGGCATGCAAGTCACATTGGACAACGCCAGTGCACCCAGAGTACATTCGTTTTTTTCCAATCCCCCAAATCAGAGTCTAGTATGTGTCATCAGGACCGAATAAGTACTTGACAGCAGAGCTCTCTCATGCTCATTTGGTTGCTGAGCATACAAGCACAAACAGTCCCTGGCAACAATGACCCCATTCCCTTGCAAGACATGGCCCCTGCACCTCCTTAGCCACCCTTTTTCATTGGTTCTGCTGGTGCCACAAATGTTAAGCTTAGGTCAGTCTGGACACCATAGCCTTGTTCCATCTCTCCCTGATCCTTTCCCTTAGTGAGTGTTGAGGCTAGAAGACACCCACGGGCAGGACTTGGGGGAGGGAGAGGTAAAGGACACCTTGGGGCCAGTCAAGGTCTGGGTAGGGAGGAGCAAAGACAATGCTCGGACTGCATCTCCCCAATTCAGGCCCAGGTGTTTGAGGGGCAGGAGTTGGCAGGTCCAGAAGGAGCCTGATACAGTCCCTTCAACCTTCAAATTAGCCCCTCTGCCTGACAGAGGCTGTAAACCTATTATAACTCAAGTGGACAGTGGAGGCACAGGGCTCAGCCCAGGAGTGGAGGCCGGGAGGATGGGTAGACAAGCACAACCACACAAAGACACGTAGACAAAGGTGCCAATTTAATGCACATACACGTTCCCCAGGAGACCATGACCACTTGGATACATGACACAGGGGCCCCCCCTTGCCCCTAGTAACAGCCCAGTCCTTACCTCAGAGTGTAGAGCTGGAGCAAGACGTCTAAGGTGCTGTCTGTGGTCAGGTGTATTTGTATAGAATAGGGAGGGGCTGGGCTTGGCCAGGTGCACTGGGAGGGGCTTGGGCAGAGGAATTGAGGCAATAAGGAAGGATGGGCTAAACCTTACCTGGGCAAAGAGCAGCTGGAAGCAGTTTGTGGGGGAAGTGTGTATGTGCATGTGTGTCATTGGGGAGAAGATGAGGGGCGTGGGGAACAACCTGTTACCAGATTGCTATGGAAATGAGATGCCATAAAACCAGTCTCCAATGCTGGCAAGTCTGTTTAGCAGCCAGGAACAACCTCCAAGCATTTGGAGAGCTCCTACCAAATGCCAGGCCATGCATGAGGTGCTTAACACACAGTACCTGGCCAGGTGCAGTGGCTCACACCTGTAATCCTAGCACTCTGGGAGGCCGAGGCGGGCAGATTGCTCAAGGTCAGGAGTTCAAAACCAGCCTGAGCAAGAGCGAGACCCCATCTCTACTATAAATAGAAGGAAATTAATTGGCCAACTAATATATATAGAAAAAATTAGCTGGGCATGGTGGTGCATGCCTGTAGTCCCAGCTACTTGGGAGGCTGAGGCAACAGGATTGCTTGAGCCCAGGAGTTTGAGGTTGCTGTGAGCTAGGCTGATGCCACAGCACTCACTCTAGCCTGGGCAACAAAGCGAGACTCTGCCTCAAAAAAAAAAAAACAAAAAAATACACACACAGTACCATGTTTCCCCAAAAATAAAAGCTACCCATAAAATAAGCCCTAGCAGGATTTCTAAGCATTTGCGCAATATAAGCCCCACCCCAAAAATAAGACCTAGTGATGGGTGTGGCTACACAGCGTATCTGCACAACCCATGCATTTCGTTGTGGAGCAGTAAAGAAGATGAGCAGCCCTTCTCATCTGCCCCATGAGAGCTCTATTGCTCAACATGAGAGACTGGGGCCAATGGTTCCAAAGGAAATAGAGTTGCAAGAAATTCAGGATGGAATTCGGGGTTTGGAGAGTTATGATGATGTTCCAGAAGATGACTTAACTATATTTGAATAAATGTAGATTGTTGTACTGTACTTAAAAAAAACACATCCCCTGAAAATAAGCCCTAAGGTGTCTTCTTGAGGAAAAATAAATGTAAGACCTTGTCTTATTTTCGGGGAAACACGGTAGGTAACCCACTCTCTCCTACAAAATACATAGGACGATCACTTCCTTTCAGCAAGGGGAAGAGGAAACAGTGACTCTAATGGAGGACCTGGTGGAATCTGTGCCAAGCCCTAGGCACAAGTTCTCAGATGTGCTGCCCAGCTCAGGGAGCTTGCCTGGGACTGGAAATCGCACAGAAAAGAGGGCTTTCAGGATGGAATGTAGGCAAGTGGGAAGGGAGCCCAGGCTGCTGGCTTGTTGTGCACTCCACAAGCCTCTTGTGGTTGGTCCCCATTGAGCCCCTGCAGACAGACCAGATGCCCCTGCTGCAAGCTCTCCTGTGTGGCAGGATCCCTGCTTCTCATGGCTCTTGCTCCCAGTGGACTATGCTCCATGAGTGCAAGGACCAAGGTCGCTTTCTTGGTCACTTTTACATTGTGCAGGACTGGCCCTTAGCAGTTCTCCTGGCATCGGAAGATTCCCAGCAAGTATTTGGTGAATGAATAAAGGGCCAGTTAGTTATCATGGGGTAAGACCTGGCTTCCATTTCTTTTCTTTCTTTTTTTTTTGTGGTCTGAACTGAGATGAAATTTTGTGTTTGTGGCTTCCATTTCTGTAGCTTATATTTTCTGTTCTTTTTTTCTTCCTCTTTAACATATTTTTAAAAATTCCATCTGTTTCTGGAAAAAGAAGAAAGAGGAGCTCTTTTATGGTCTCACTCTCCAGGCTGACCTGGGGTCATGCTGCCCACCCTTGGGCTCACGGTGCTGGGTAACACTGAGGGCAGGTAGACTGTCACCCTTAGCCAGGCAAAGGGGTCTGGCTGGCCCTGTTTCAATGAAGTAGAAGAACCATGTCAAATGAAAAGTGGAAAAGTTAAAAAAGCCACTGTTTCCAAGTTTGTCTGCAAAGAGCCTGGATCAACTAGCTGTACTTCAACTGTATAGGATTCATTTTAAAGAAATAACTCACACACAAGGGAATGGAAAACACAGGCGTTTTCAAAGGTTTATACGTGAGCATTCATAATAGCTTTTAGAATAGCTAAAAAGTCGGAAGTTGTCCACACTTAACAGATGAATACATTGTGGTACATGCATTCAATGGAATACTAGTTAATAATTAAAGGGAATGAACTATCGATACAGACTAAAGCATGACTCAATCTCAAAATAATTATGCTGAGTGAAAGAAGGCAGACATAAAGAATACATACTATATAATTTTATCTATAAAATTCTAGAATATATAAAACACTGGAAAGGGGCATGAAGCAGCTTTGGGGTTGATGGATATGCTCATTATCTGGATTGTGGTGATGGTTTCATGGAGTATATATAAGCCAAAACATCACATTGTACGATTTAAATATATGCAGATTATGGTACATCCATTTAACCACAACTAGAGCTCTGAATGCAAAATAACCACCAACAGAAAACAATTTGAGCAAATGGACAGGATGAAAGGAGTGATTCTCCTTTATTTCCATGGAAGGCAGGAAAGAAATGTATTTGTGTGCCAGGTTCTTTCACAGTTCTTTGGAGGTAAGTGTTGTCACTAATATCATCCTTTCCCTAGTTTTATTTTGAGACAGGATCTTCCTATTTTGCCCAAGCTGGTCTCAAACTGCTGGCCTCCAGTGGTCCTCCCACCAGCCTCCTAAGTATCTGGGACTACAGGTGTAAGCCAGGTGTCTAGCTTCTTTCCCTCCTTCATAGATTAAAAAATGCAGGGTTTAAGAGACATTACGAAACCTGCTTGGGTCGGGCGTGGTGGCTCACACCTGTAATCATAATCCTAGCACTCTGGGAGGTCGAGTCTGGAGGATCGCTCAAGGTCAGGAGTTCGAAACCAGCCTGAGCAAGAGCAAGACCCCCATTTCTACTAAAAAATAGAAAGAAATTAATTGGCCAACTAAAACTATATATAGAAAAAATTAGCCAGGCATGGTGGCGCATGCCTATAGTCCCAGCTACTTGGGAGGCTGAGACAGAAGGATACCTTGAGCCCAGGAGTTTGAGGTTGCTGTGAGCTAGGCTGACACCACGGCACTCTAGCCAGGGAAACAGAGTGAGATTCTGTCTCAAAAAACAAAAACAAAAACAAAAACCTGCTTGGAGGTCACCCAGCCAGTGTGTACTTAGTCCCATTTGGGGACTGTTTGAGTCTAGTGCCTGGGCCTGTTCTCCACATTAGATTATCTCTTTCTTTAGGTATGCTCGTCTAAAAAATATAAGCCTGCTTTGGTAACAGGATGAAAGGACTTTGGTTTATGACTAGGTGGGGAGTTATCAGTCTGTTCTACACACATTTCCTGTGAGACTGCATGGAGCCAGGCCAGGATGGGCATGCTGGCTGGCTGCGGGGGAGGAACAGAGGTCCCAGGGGAAGTTTACTAAGGTGTGGTGCCTGCCAGGGTCCATCCCAGCTGTGAGAATGGCACTAAATAAGTCGAACTACACCCTACTCTCACCAGCCCACCAAGCCCTACTCTCCTGAGGATTCCTTTTCCCTGCAGCTGTCCTAACTCCAGACCTGCCTACCCCAACTCCAGCTCGTGGCAGGAGGCTGAAAAGAGAGGCCAATGTCCTCAATACCCCAAGATAGAAAGAGAAGGTATGGGAGCCCGAGGCTTTGGGTTCCAGGTTCAGGACCCCGGTTCCCACCAGCTCAGGAGTCAGGGTCTGGGCTCCGAATCACAGCAGGCAGGCCGTGGAGGCAGTGAGGCCCTGGGGGAGGACATAGGCCTTTCATTGATGGGGTGAAGAGAGAAGGTAGGGCAGTCTGGGTGGCCCGGTAGGCCAGGAAGCCCGTGGGGTGAGGACGATGTGAGCAGGTTGGGTCAGTCTGTGGCAGGGTGTATGTGCTCATGGACTCTTTCCCTACTCATGCTAAGGCTGGGAGGCCAAGCAGAGCCTCAGTCACACACGTGTCCCCTCTAACTCTTTTTTTTTTTTTTGAGACAGAGTCTCACTTTGTTGCCCAGGCTAGAGTGAGTGCCGTGGCATCAGCCTAGCTCACAGCAACCTCAATCTCCTGGGCTCAAGCAATCCTTCTGCCTCAGCCTCCCGAGTAGCTGGGACTACAGGCATGCACCACCATGCCCGGCTAATTTTTTCTATATATATTAGTTGGCCAATTAATTTCTTTCTATTTATAGTAGAGACGGGGTCTTGCTCTTGCTCAGGCTGGTTTCGAACTCCTGACCTTGAGCAATCTGCCCGCCTTGGCCTCCCAGAGTGCTAGGATTACAGGCGTGAGCCACCGTGCCCGGCCTTGTCCCCTCTAACTCTTGACACTGTGCCTTACAGGTCATAAGTATCCACCAAATGCTTGCACTTACTGTTTGTCTGAGAGAGGTGGCACTTCCTTCCAGAAAGCCATGGAGCAGAGAAGAGAGGAGCTCTTCTCTGTGGAGCAAGAGGAATGTTTCTGGGCAGAGGGGCTGGATCAAGGAGAGGGGAGGGGAGGACAGGAAGAGGCTGAAGCGTCTCCTGGGCCAGTGGAGGCCATGGCAGGGGTGGGAGGGTGAGGACCTGCAGTAAAGGCCCCAGGTGGGATACTGTTGCTGTGTGATACCCAGTGTCTCCAAGCAGAGCCAGCCAGGCCGTCCTGCCGCCTGGGCTGCCCCGGGGGGTGGGGGGAGGGAGGCAGGGCAGCCAGGCGCCTCCCCATGTTTTGGGTGGACGGGTTTCTCCTGGCACCAGGGCAAAGGTAGCACAGGCTGGGCATGGGCGGGACAGGGTGCAGCGGGAGGGGCCTCAGTGATTCTGGTGTGTGGGGAGGGCCCCCACCCCACAGACTCCTGGGAAGCTCACTGACCCTCCCTTCCTACGAGAAGCTAATAGCACCTGCCCTGGGGAATTCACGGATTTCAGAGCTTCAAAGAGACCAAATACCATCATGGTGTGAGGGCTTTCTCAGTGTGTTATTGCTATTGGTACAAATACTGGCGGCCTGTTTCACTCTGGACCTCATCATTTCTTCCCTCCTCAGCACTGGGGATCTGCCTGTGGGACACTTGGTCCCCACTGTTGGCCTCTGGCACCATCAGAGCATTTCACTGACGGGCTCCCGAAGGTTCCCTCCCTGCCGTCACCTGCTGCAGTCCTCTCCTTTCCAACAGGTGAGAGAATCCAGCCGTACCCAGGACTGACCTGCATGGTCCAGACTCAGGACTTTGAGTGCTTAAACATGGACTGTTGCAGGCAAACAGGGACAACTGGTTACCCAACATTCCTCCCCAGTGCCAGGCGTCCCAGACCTGGCAGTTCAGCGTGCTCTCTCTCACCCTGGTGGCCCTTTCTTGCCCTGAAGCCTCTAGGCCAAGTGAAAGCCCCTGAGCCAGGCCACCTATGCAGCTCCAAGGACATCCCCTCCTCTCAGTGGCCCTCACAGGTCCCTCAGCCTTCTCATCATCCTCTGTCCATGCCTCAAAGCTGCACCAGACCTTTTCCCTACGCCTACAGGGTGTGACCTCACTGTCTCAGCCCCATGTCATGAGCCTTGAGAAAGGGTAGAGCCTGTCTGTCCCATCCAGCCGTGTGGCCTCTGCCTTCCCAGCTTGCATCCTTCCTCCTGGCCCAGAAACAGGAGTACCCTGGGGACATGCAGGCCAGCCTGTCCTGTTCCCCACCTGTATGCGGGCCCCCAGGCCTGATACTTTAGCTCAGAATGGCTCTTCCCCTGGGGTCTGTGCCCTGACCCAAGTCATGCTAAGGTTCTGAGGCCTCCTGAAGGCTTCCCTGTTTCCCTGGAGCCCCACTGCCCTGCCCTGCCTGGCCTAGCCTACCTCCACCCCAGCCAACCCATCTGGGCCATGCTGGCTTCAGCTTCTTGAACCACAGCGTTCCCTTCTTGTCCCTGCTATGAACCTTTGGTCAGCCCCCTGGGATACTTCACCTTCTCAGTCTGCCCTCTGGTCACCTCCCTAGTCTGGTCTGCACCTTCCTAATCCAGTGTCCCTTCCGGGCCTCCGCCAGACTGCTGGCTTGGAGGTTTTTGGAGGGCCCACTCACTACCAGCCCCTTGCATGAGCCTTGCTCATCCTCATGAAGCTCATCTACTCTGGACAAGTCCACGGTGGGCCTGAGCCCTCTCCTGCCAGGTGCTGGCAAGTGCCTCCGAGGTGGAGCCTGGGGCTTCATCCCCTCGTTCCCTCATCGCCTCGGCCAGGTGAAGTACATAGTAGGTGCCCGGGTGTGGCATGGCCTGGGCAAGCCCCAACAGTGGAACTGCCTAGTGTCCGTCTGTGGGCAGCTCAGGGCTGGGGATACAGGTGAGGGATCTGGGAAACACTGTGAATCCCCTTTGCACCTGCCATGGGAACAGAGTCCCAAACAAGGGAAACTTCGGGGGTTCA
>VSMD01029425.1:0-10358 GCA_008750895.1 Mirza zaza
GACCGGGCGCGGTGGCTCAAGCCTGTAATCCTAGCTCTCTGGGAGGCCGAGGTGGGCGGATCCTTTGAGCTCAGGAGTTCGAGACCAGCCTGAGCAAGAGCGAGACCCCATCTCTACTATAAAATACAAAGAAATTAATTGGCCAACTAATATATATAGAAAAAAAATTAGCCGGGCATGGTGGCACATGCCTGTAGTCCCAGCTACTTGGGAGGCTGAGGCAGCAGGATTGCTTGAGCCCAGGAGTTTGAGGTTGCTGTGAGCTAGGCTGACGCCATGGCACTCACTCTAGCCTGGGCAATAAAGTGAGACTCTGTCTCAAAAAAAAAAAAGAAATACAACACAGAATCCATATTTTGAATGGAAACAAGGTCTTTTGAATCTAGTTTTGTCAATCTGCCTTCCCAGATACTACTTCTCCAACTTACTTGTATGGCTAATAGTCATATAAAAATAAGAGTCAATAAAAAATCATTTAACAAACATTCATTGAGAAATGACTGAATACAAAGCATTGGAGAAATCTGGAAATTCTCAGCATGTTCATGGAGTTCACACAGAACCTCTGGGCCAAGGATGTTGTTCAGGCCCCCACACCACCACGACCTGATCAGCTTTTCCACTTGCAAGGAATACTGACTCTATCTTGTAACCTCAAGAAATATAGCGGGGTTATTCTAAGGACCCCTGGAACTGAAATTTGGTCATATTCTCCCAGTCTCTTTCTCTGAGTGAGGCTTCTGCTTATCTTGATATGTCTGCTCCATTCTCCTTTCTCTATAAGCAGATTTCTCTACTTCCTGCTAATTTAAATGATGCGTTCCTATTGTGATGCATTAGCCAGAAGAAGCTAGTTATGCTTCAGTGACAAACAACCCCCAGATCTCAGTGGTCTAAAATAACAAAGGTTTATATCTTGCTCTCCCTCTATGTCCACAAGGGTTAGGTGGGGGCAAAGGAGGAAGCCACTTGGGAACCCAGAGTGACAGAGCAGCCACAATCTTGAAAAATGCATATGGTGAGGCATGTGCTAACTCTTAAAGTGTCCCCCATAAATCACTTCTGCTCACATTTTTCCTTGGCCAGAATAAGTCAAATGGCCATACCTAACTTCATTGGGTGGGATGTGCAATCTTACCGAGACCTGGAATGGGAAGGAAGCCCAGATATTTGTGAATAACTTTAATCACACTCACAGTATGGCATCTCCAGCCCAACACCGCAAGTGTCTTTTCGTTTCAGTAGCCACAGCTAATGATTCATGTTTTCCACATTCCTCAGTTCAAACTTCACTGAGAGAGAATCTGAGTGGTCCAGCCCATCTTTGCCTTAGTCTTTGGATTGGTCCTGAGTCCTGGCCAATCAGCTGGGGAACAGGGATACACGATGCAACAAAGCCCACCCCTGCAGAAGCCCAGGAGATCTGTTCAGTACAGAAGAATTTGTTGTTTAAGTCAGACATAATGCTTGTCCTAACCCTTGATGACAAAAAGATCACAGGTGGTGCAGTCCATGAAGCTGGGTTCAGCCTAGCATGGGGCAGAATCTCAACAGGGATGAAATAGAAATGACTGAACTCAGGGACCTGCCATGTTCACCCATCAGTCTAGGGATCAATGATGTGACACCAAGGGATTTAAAAAGTTAGCTCTGTGCAGGTCCATTTCTACACTTGAGCATCACAGGCCTCAACCTCTGACTATAACCCTAGGTTAGAAGGGCAAGGAAAGGAAGAGGTGGAAAGAAGGGACAGCGATGGTTTTAAACCTCACAATAAAGTCCTGGAATTCAAGGCCCTTCCTTCATCCTATGGCCCCAACCTACCTTTCCAGTCTCTAGACCCCAAAAAACCTTCTATCCAACCATCATCAAGCATTCCTTTTCTCTTTCCTTGGTTCACACAATGGCCCTCCTCTTTGGCTATAATAATTGCTAGCCTTTCTCTAGAATCAGTTTAAAAGCCGCCACCTTTTCAGAGAAGCTTTTCTGTCTGCTCCAACCTGGTCACTTGTATTTCTTCCTCCTCTGAATTCTTTTTTTTGAGACAGAGTCTCACTTTGTTGCCCAGGCTAGAGTGCCGTGGCATCAGCCTAGCTCACAGCAACCTTGAACTCCTGGGCTCAAGCGATCCTCCTGCCTCAGCCTCCCAAGTAGCTGGGACTGTAGGCATGCACCACCATGCCCAGCTAATTTTTTCTATATATATATTAGTTGGCCAATTAATTTCTTTCTATTTATAGTAGAGACAGGGTCTCGCTCTTGCTCAGGCTGGTTTCAAACCTCTGACCTCGAGCAATCCGCCCTCCTTGGCCTCCCAGAGTGCTAGGATTACAGGCATGAGCCACCTCGCCCGACCATCCTCTGAATTCTTATACCCTGCTCATGCTGAGCACCTGGGAGACATGGATGTGCGTTACTCATTTTGGATTCCTAGTGCTTGCTGGTATATAGTAGGTGCTCAGTAATGGTGTGTTGAGTGAATTGTCTGTAGCACTTACTGATTTAAGGAAACTTTAATGCATTCCTCAACTATGTTAGGCACAGTGAGAAAGGACAAGTAGTAATATATGGGCCCCCAAGGAGTTTCTCTAGTTCAGTTGCTTCATTTTATAAATGAGAAAACTTGAGGCTTAGAGAAGTTGTAACATGGCTAAGGCCACATTTCAAGGCAGTGGCCAGACCAGGTTTGGATCTCAAGGTCTAACCCCAGAGTCCCTATTCTCACTGCCCCTGCTGAGCGCCAAGCTAGGGGGTCTGCTTCCCGGAGTCCACACATCTGTATGTTGCCCACAGGCTGGAACTTTGTCAGTTTGCCAGTGGCTCAGTTGACATATGATGATTAAAGGGCTCTGGTGAATTTCTGTGCCATGCAGCCCCTAGGCACACAGATCTAACATCTGACCCTTAGAGTATTTTTTCCCTCCTGGGCAGTTTGGTTAGTGGAAGAAACTTGATAAAATCCTGGAGGGGAACTTGATCATTCTCTGAAGGACTTGCAAGTTGTTTGGCCTGCCTAATCTGCTCAGACACTGTCTGGGGAATATTCGGTATCCATGTAGTACAGGCTGTGAATTATCCTGCGGGGACTGTTAACAAGACCCTCACCGGCCTTGCCCCAGCCAGTCTCAGGCAGAGCCTGAGGGCAGCCCCCTCTCTCCCCTCCCACTGAAGTTCTGAACAGAGCAGCCTTTTCTCCCCTTGGGGTTGGGGGCAGTGGAGTTAAAAATAAGAGGTGTAGGGGAAATCCTGCCTCCAAGCAGAGCTCACCATGCAGGGCTGAACCTATGCCTTCCTCAGAGGTGCAGCGGTGGATGCAATGAGCTAGCTAGGGTAACATTGATCCCGTGTTTTTGGCAACCTGGCACCTGAGCACCTAACACAGACAAGGGCTGACTCCCTAAGATCAGTGCAAGAAAAATGATTTTAAAAAGCTAGATCCAGAAGGACCGCAGGGATCATCTAGCCCCTGGATTTAAAGATGAGGAGACTACAGCAAGAGTTACTTGTCAGGGTCACACAGCTGCCCGGGGTGGAAGACAGACCAAAGACCAAGTTGCTTGAGTCTAAACTCAAGAGTTCTTTCCCCTTCAATTCCCACCCACCCACCTACACACCAACTTTCTCTCTCTCTTCTCTCTCTCTCTCTGCAAAAGCACTAAGCCACCTGGGTCCTGTGTCCCTAAAGTATTTGCCTGTCTCTCCCCTAGAGAAGGGCGCATGGAAAACAAACTCCGTGTGCTGTCATTTTGCTGCACCCTGCCTTTCTGACCCACACCAGCAGGCAAAGTCCCACGAGCGGTCCCCTGGGATTTCCTCCCAGCTCGCCCTTTCTCTGTCCCAGCTGAGTTTCCAGAATGTGAGCGCCCTGGATGACACCTGGTGGGCTGAGAGCTGCCTGGGAGACCCTGGCAGGTGCCGAGTGTGGAGCTGCTGGGGAACTGGGGTCCGGCGGCCCAGGGAGGCGACACCCACCCACCACCACCTGCCCCGCTGCCCCGGCCTCCCAAGGCTCAGGACGGACTCTGCAGGGGACCCTACTGGCCGGGCGCGGGGCCTGGGAGAAGGGGGCGCGGAGGGCGGAGGGCAGAGGGCAGGGGTTCGCGCCTCGCCCCGGCTCGGCCCCCGCGAGGCCCCAGCGCCCTCTCCCTGGCGCGCAGGTTTGGAAACAGGGCGGCCTCGCCTGGCCGCCGCCTCGGCGGCTCGGGTCCCCATATATAGTCATATCCACCGTCTACTGGGAGGCCGGCAGGCGGCAGCGAATGGGCGAGCGGCCCCCGCGGGAGGGGGCGCGGGGCGGAGGGAGGAGAGGGGGAGAGGGGGCAGGAGAAAAAAGCTTTTCCAAAAAAGTATTGGCTGTCTTGAGGAATGCGGTCGCCCCCTTGGGAAAGTACATATCTGGGAGCAGCAGGCGGCTCCGCGCTCGCACTCCCGCTCGGCCGCCCGACCGCGCGCTCGCCCCGCCGCTCCCGCCGCAGCCCGAGGGCCCCTCGCCGCCGCCACCATGGACGCCATCAAGAAGAAGATGCAGATGCTCAAGCTCGACAAGGAGAACGCCTTGGATCGAGCCGAGCAGGCGGAGGCCGATAAGAAGGCGGCGGAAGACAGGAGCAAGCAGGTCTGCGCGTCCCCGGCCCGGCGCCCGCACTCCGCCCGCCCGGGTCCCCCAGCCCTGGCACCCGGGATTGGCACCCCTTCCTGGCCCCCCACCCCGAGGACTGGGGAGCCACCCCCCACCCCCCACCAGGGTGGGCAGGGGCGCGCGTCTGGCAGGGGGGAGGGGAAGCGCAAGGCGCAGGCTGATTCTAACTTCTCGGTCCCGTCCGAGGACGCTGGTTCCCAGACCCGCCAGGTCACTTCCAAGTCCTGGAGGCGCTTTGCTCTCGGGACCGAGAATCAGTCTGGGGGAAGGAGGGGGAGGACAACGGTTCCTGGGGAAGTTTGAAGGAAGGGCGAAGGACGGGGGAAGGAGGCAAGTCCTGAAAGTGTATTTCTTTGGACTTTTGACCGGGGAGAATGGAACTTAAACTGGGATGGAGACTTTGGGGGAGGAGAAGGGAGTCATGGATTTGTTTCCTAAGAACAAAGATGGGACAGAATGGAGGGTACAGCCCAAAGCCAGGCAAACAGGGGCGCTTTTGTGCGCCCCCAAGTTGTGGACTTGAGCCCGCTGAGCCCTCGGCCGGAGTCTCGTCCCCGGGGAGGTGGGGCGCGGGGTGAGCCACGGAGCGGCTCCAGCTCCGGGACAGAGGAGGTTACCTAGGGTCCCCTGAGCTCCAACTCGGCAGCGCCCCAAGCCCAAGGGGCCCCTGCCAACCGGCGCCCTGTGTTGTGTGTGTCTGACACCCGGTCCGTGCCGGCCGCCCGCCCCGCCCGCCGCTGCCCTCAGCTCGAGGAGGACATCGCGGCGAAGGAGAAGCTGCTGCGGGTGTCGGAGGACGAGCGGGACCGGGTGCTGGAGGAGCTGCACAAGGCGGAGGACAGCCTCCTGGCCGCCGACGAGGCCGCCGCCAAGGTACCCGGGGCGTGCGGCGCGGCGCTGCGCACGAATGGCTAACTCTGTCTTTTTCTTTCTCTCTCCCTCCTTGTCTTTCCCTGTCTCTCTCCCGCTGTCCCTGTCCTTTTGGTTCTGTGCACCCACACCCCTCCCCTGCGGGGATCACGCTGCCTGCTGCACACCCCCTCCCCAAACCCTCCGGCCAACTCCCAGCTGGAAGATGAGCTGGTGTCGCTGCAAAAGAAACTCAAGGGCACTGAAGATGAACTGGACAAATACTCCGAGGCTCTCAAAGATGCCCAGGAGAAGCTGGAGCTGGCGGAGAAAAAGGCCACCGATGTAAGTGCACGCTCACACTGCTTCCCTCACCTCTTGCCCACGTGGCCACTCTGGGGTCACCACAGGGGCTGGAGAGCCATGGAGGAGGGTTACCTCCTCCTGCTGAACACCTGTACACAGCCCCGCCATGGCCTGGAGCACTGGATGCGGCCTCTGACTGCTACTGCTCACCTGCATTTATATTTCATCCATTCCTCTCTCTCTCTTTTTTCACCTTTTCTTTACCCTCCTAAGGGTAAAGGTGGGTGGGTGAGAAGCTGGGAGAATAGAGCAGCTGAAATTGGACTCTGGAGGCGAACTTTTCCTCCCTGGTGGCAGAAAACCCCTGAGGTATCATCGCCAAGGTTTGTGCAAACAGAATGCCTGGTTTTCTTCACTTTCTTTCCTTTTGCCATCTCCAGTGGGTGGGAAGTTCTGGATTTGAGTAGTGGGTCCAGGTGGGGTACAGAAGGCCTGACCTCTAAATCAAAGAAATGACATAGTGGTGCTTTTACTTAGAAGGCTGAGCTTCCTGATGGGACACAGAGACACTGAAGCTTCCTTTCACATTAGCAAAGCCTTAATCCAGCCCTTAAGATCTGCCTGGGAAGATGATACTTGCTTGGGTCTGCAGTCTGAGAGCACTAGATCCAGAAAGTAAGCTGGGAGTTATATATAGCTCCGTGCTTTATATGGTATAGTGAACTAGCTGCCCCCTGCCCCCTCCTGCTCACCCCACCCCCCACCTGTCAGCCTTCTGACAACCACCACATAGTTTCAGGGGTGATGCACACAGGCCAAAGCTCTACTAGCCCTTTGTCCGCTGCCCTCTGGAATCTTTTTAATTGAACAGCTTGCCTCTCCTGCCTCAGAAAGTCAAGCCAAGCATTAGATTTCCAAAGGACCGACTTCTTTTCACACCACTGGGTTCCATTCTAGAAGCTAATTAAGCCTAGAGGCCCAATTAGAAAAGAATTCCTTGGGAAGTTGGTAACAATTCCAAGAATGTGTGAGTACTAGGGAAAGCTATGCCAGAAGTTGAACCATCAAGTGCAGGATTTTTTGTGTGAGGGTAAATTGCAAATTATTGAAGGGTCTGTCTCAGTTCTTGAAATCAGCAAAGGCTTTTTGTTGCATGAAAGGTTGTTGAAACGTATCCCCAGGTGTGCTTTGTAAATGAGAAATCCAGACATAGGACATTTAGAATCTGACAAAAAGAAATGTTCAGTGGAAATCAAGGTTCCTAGAAAGGGGGTTTGCAGGAAACACTGATTTAGCTAAAACATTTAAGTTATAAACTACCTGGCTTTAGAAAAAGAGACAAAAAATATATAACTCTGAGCCTGCTTTGTATAATGCAGATCAGATGTCTGCTCCATATATGGCTAAATGGAAGATGCCTGTCTCCCCCAAATTCTCCAGCAGGACGTTTACTTAGCTTTTTCAAAAGAGCCGCTGATAGATCAAGGAGAGATATTCCTTATAAGGAAAAGAATGCAGAGAATTTGAAAATAGCCCACTAAGACTAAAAGCAAGAGAAAGAAAAATGCTACCACAATTCATAAGGAAAAAAGGATAATAATTATTGTAACTAGGTAGTGCTAATCATGTGTTTATTGAAAAGTTATTAGAATGGGGTGGGGCAGAAATGGAAAAGAAGCTATTTAAAGTCAGCGGGAGGGGTGGGGCCAGCAGGGAAGGGAGGTTCCTGAGTGGTGTTTTGGTTCCTTTTTCCCACTGGAAAACTGTCCCTAAATGTGGTATACTGTTTTTGATAGTGTATTGGTCTTCTTCCCCTTTAAGACGTTTTAGGTTGTTTAGAACCTATAAGGATGTTGAAGAAGTTAGCGAAGAAATGCTATACTGTCATGAGTAGCTTAATCAAAGAGGATACATTCTGAGAACTGTGTCATTAGGTGATTTCATCATTGTGCGAACATCAGCGTGTACAGTACTTACATGAACCTAGATGGTGTAGCCTACTACACACCTAGGCTATGTGGTATAGCCCATTGTCTCTAGTCTACAAGCCTGTACAGCGTGTTACTGTACAGAATACTGTAAGCCATTGTGACGCAAATCACTAGGTGATAGGAATTTTTCAGCTCCATTATAACTGTGGGACAACTGTCATCTACACTGTCCATCGTTGACCAAACATTGTGTTGCATGACTGTATTTAGAGTGATTTCTAAACTAGTAGAAATAGTGAAGACTAGAAGAGGAAAAGACAGATGTCACTAGAGAAAGAGTGAAGTGGGAGGTAAATAGGTAGAATCAAATTTCCTATTCCAGAAGTGGGCTCTTCCTAGGTCAAAAGGTTGTCATTCAGGAGTAGTATCCCTGATGGTTTTGTTTTGAATTTTTTGTTGTCTTTCCACCTAAGTGGAAAGTGAGGCTGAAGGAGATCGAGGACTCCATTTTTTTCTGGCCGCAACCCCTTCCCCAATAATTGTGATGTCTCTATTTGGAGTATGTGGGTCTTTATCCCCCGTAGGTCTTTACATCCTAAATTAGTGATTCTCAACCTTTCTAAACATAATCACCTAGGGAAGTTTTAAAACCCAAAATCGGGCTACACGCCAGGCAATTAAATCAGAATCTCTGGGTGTGGAATCCAATTGGCACCCAAGTGATTCCAACCCAAAGCCAAAGATGAGAACAACTGCCCTAAACTCTTGTTTAATGACATCAGCATGAAAATGAACTCACCTGAAACTGACCTCCCCAGGTGTTTGAAAAACAGGACATTAAGTCACTAGTTGGCTGCTTAGAGCACTTGCAATTGTCCAGCAGTTTTCCTGGCTGTTTCTGGAGATTTCCAGACACCCACTACCACCATCCTCAATGTTGGAGGCCAGCGGCCCATGTGCTTAAGCAGGAACTGTAGCCACCACCACCCCCCCCAGATGAACGGCATGGAAACAAAGCAAGAGGCTCCACCTACAGGATGTGAGGGCCAGAGCTGGGGTTTGTGAGAGTCTCAGCAGAGGCTGTGAGAAACTCCCTAGAAAATGAGTCGGGAAAGCAAAGGTTCCTTGTTAGGGCTTGAAGGAGGAGGGGGTTGTCAGGCATGTTTTCTTTTTATTCATTATTCCCACTCTTAAGCACATCAGGAACTGGCTTTAAGAGCTCCCTGTGACAAAGGTGAGGGGGAAAAAAAGCCCCAAGACTTAGCATTTAAAAACGCAGCCCAAGGAGGGACTCCAGTTCCCAGAGATTGTGTCCATGGTGGTTTTACCCAGCTATGGCCAGAGGCTCTCCCATAGGTGCTGTGGCCCTCCCTGGGGTGCCTTATAAAGGCATCCAAGTCCAGGCTAGAATAGGTCAGATTCTGAGATCTCACAGATTGGTTGGTCTAACACCAGCCAAAGTTGTAAGGAGAAGCCACCCTCGAGATGATTGTTTTTACTTAAAGTGAGGCTGGTTTGAGATCACAGGACTGATTATGGGCCCCAGCTTGACTCTTAAAACGGAGCCTGTGTATTTATTAATTATAGCTATCATTTGAGTTCTTAACTATGTTCTTAACAAAGTACTGTGCTAAGCGCTTTCCTATTTCATAATTCTCATGGCAGCCCTATGGGGAAAGTTCTGTAATCTCCACTTTTACAGATGAAGCCCAGCAAAGTCAAGTTATTTAGCCAAAGCCACACAGCAGGGAACCAGGAACCAGATTCAACGTAGGAAAACTGCTTTTAAAAACAGCGGGTCTAAGCACTATGCTCTATAAGTTAGTGGTTTTCACTTCGTGGAGTTTTCTTTGCGGGGAGGGAGGGTGTTGTGGTTAGGATCTTGTGTTCTGGGGCTCTTTACAGGGAGGAAACAGTCGCTTGAGGGCACGTTCCGGCTCCAAACCCTCCAAACCCTCGCTCAGCTTCTCTCGCTCCGGGGCGTGGGAATCAGGACTCTGGAGCGGAGCGCTCCCGCGGCCAGCAGGAGCCGCTGTCGCCCTTAGCAGGCAGGTCCGTTACCCCGGGTCACCGGGGAGGGACGCCGAGCGGTGACATAAAAGCCCTCGCACAGTGGCCTCCCCGCCAGCCGGGCCGCGCCGCGCCGGCCAGGTATCCCCGCAGCGAGCTCCGCGCGCCCGCCACGCCCGCCGCCGCCCCCGCCGCCGCGAGCATGCGCAGTGCCTCCGGCGCGCCGCCAATTCCCGGGGGCGGCGGCGGCGGCGGCGCGCGCGTGCCCGCCCCCAGCGCTCGCGCACCCGCCCGCGGTTCGCCGGCGCTGCCCCGGAGGCCGCGACTTCCGGGCTGCTCCTGGGCCGCAGGGGGCGCCGCAGTCGCGCCGAGCGGCCTGGGCGGGGCGGGGCGGAGCGGCGTTCGGCGGCCGAGCGCAGCAGCCGGGCTCTCCACCGCCGCAGCCTGCCCGCCGCCCGCGCGATGGCGGGGAGCAGCTCGCTGGAGGCGGTGCGCAGGAAGATCCGGAGCCTGCAGGAGCAGGCGGACGCCGCGGAGGAGCGCGCGGGCAGCCTGCAGCGCGAGCTGGACCACGAGAGGAAGCTGAGGGAGACCGTAAGGGGCCCACCCATCACCCCACCAAC